>JAJIBD010006216.1:0-155599 GCA_021461705.1 Cryptotis parvus
AAGGGCCACGTGGAAATCCAGCCAATCACAGTTCCACAAATCGCCTCATCTGCATGTCATTTGCATGCCTGCTTTTGAGCCCGGCGGCGGCGTGCGCAGATTCAGACCTTTCCCCTTCCTTTTGGGGATACATGTCCCCTTTCGCCTCGTGGTCTCCCGGACACAGCCCAAAGCTGCTTCTGGAATCGGTGTCTGCTAATAAAACTCCCCAAATAAACTCTCAGTGCTTTATGCGTGCATACACACACACACACACACACACACACACACACTCACACAGGTCTCCTTGGCTCTGGGGTTGGAACCAGGGTGGTTCTAAGCTCAAACTACCGAGTTCCGAGTCTCAGGGGCTCACCCTCTCCTCTGCGCGTTTCCTCCGCCCCTGCTCAGAATTGTTCTGCTCCTTCCTGGAGCCTCCTCCACGCGTTTTCCTTCCTGCTTATCACCAGTCTCCATAACTGCCGACTTCACTGGCTAGGAATCACCTTGAAGGTAGCTTGAAGCCACCTTGGGAGGCGTTTTTTTAAATTGCACGATGCTATCTGTTTCTCTACCTACAGAGCTCTGAGGGGGAGAAAAAAATGGAAAAATACAAACTCTGCAAGGAGAAAAAAGGCCTTTAGCTTCAATGCCTCCCTCTGAGGGCCAGATATTTTCCTTCCCTGCCACGGTGCAAAATGCCACTGGCTTTAAGTTAGCGGGGTCTGTGGTTTGCAAGGAGGAACCAAAGAACAAAAGGGAGGCCGAGGCACCTCTGGGAAGTCTGGCAAGAAGGTCCCGGGGTCAGCGACAATCACAGGCTGTCTCGGGGCCTTGCCCTCCTGGTCAGCACTGGGCTTTGCTCTCCCTGCTCCTGTCCCGGGGGTGAATGTCCCGATATGACCCGAAGAACAGCAATGTCCGGCACGAGGGCGGGGTCCTTCTCCCAAGGCACTTAAGCCCTAGGTGAGTGTCAGCTCACACCTCCGGCTCAGAAAGATCTGGTGTCTCTGCTGAGCAGGAAATTACCTCCGGAGGTAAACAGGGCTTGAGGGGGTGCAATCACGAGAAAATGAACCCCCCACCCTTAGAAAGTCTCTCGTGGGGATGGAAAGATGGTGCAGGGAGGAGGCACTTTCCTGGCACACAGTTAGCCTTAGATTATAGTCCTGGCATCACACGGGGTTCCCTGAGCTCTGCCTGGCTCACTGAGTACGGACTCAGGAATAGCCCCCTGAGCACCCCCGTGCGTGGCTCAAATTCCTCACCCGAAGAACAAGCCCGCAGCTGACTCTGGTTCCAGAAAACTGCAGGGAGGTGAGGGGTGACCTTGGGCAGAAGCTCTGAACTACCCCAAGGAAAAGCAGAAGCCCCTCCCTGCCCCCCAGGGCTGACAAGCTGAGGGCGAGGTACCCCAGGGGTGCGCGAGCCAGCCAGGGGCAGGAAACACTCCACTGTGACCTTCCGCTCCTACCCCCAGGGGCTCTCTCTCACTGCTGTTCCATGTATCTGAATTCACCCCAAAGACACATTTTATTATTGGGTGGGGGTGACGGGCGCTGTGCCGGTGGTACGCCTGGTGGATTTACTGCAGGTTCCCGAGTCCAGGGACCACTCCTGGCTTCTGAGGATTAAATACAAAAAATTTCAGGCAATTCTCAGGAATCCAGAGTCAGGAAGAAAACCACATTCGTGCTAACACTATCTCCCTGACCCCCCAAGTTAAGTGCGTTGTAAATCACAGTATCTCACCCCCCAAAAACATACAGCAGCAATGGATGAGATGGAGATTTAGAAACAAATAATGAAAAAAAATCAACAAAACCCAAAGCTGTCCCCTTTTTTTGGGGGCATCACACCCGGCAATGCTCAGGGGTTACTCCTGTTTCTGCACTCAGGAATTACTCCTGGTGGTGCCTGGCGGACCATGTGGGATGCCGGGGATTGAACCCTGGTCGTCTGCGTGCAAGGGAAACACTCTCCCCACTGTGCTATTGCTCCGGCTCCCTAAAAGCTTTCTCTTAAGAAAGAGGGAAAAGAAAACAACCAGCCACACCTTTCACCATACTCATAAGTGAATTCAGTATGCAAAGAGAAGTTTCAACAGATACTTCAGAATGAAAGCCAAAATCATCCGAGTGTTTTCTGCGACTGCTAACAGGGCCACGGAGAACCCTGAGAGAATGTGTGAGGAGGAATGAAAAGCCTGAAGAGAACTGTCATGCATGAAAAAAGATTCAAGGGACTGGAGCGATAGCACAGCGGGGAGGGCGTTTGCCTTGCAAGAGGCTGACCCGGGTTCTATCCCCGGCATCCCATATGGTTCCCCGAGCTCTGCCAGGAGTTATTCCTGAGTGAAAAGCCAGTAGTAACCCCCTGAGCATTGCCGGGTGTGACCCAAAGAAAGCCCCCCGCCAAAATAAAAGAGTCAAACAGCTCAGAGTCTCCCCCAAGCCAAGACCTAGGCAGACGTTTCTCATAGCGGCTTTACCAAACACTCAAGCACTGCTCCTAAACGTTTCGTTCCCACCCTTGGCTGTGAATGTCTGAACCCACGGGATGGTCCAGTCACTCGCTCTGTCCCCGCGGGCTCTCTGCATGCTTGATTGGGGCCCGCACTCACGGGCCTGGGAGTTCTAAGAAACCTGCATCTTGGCTTCCGTTGTGCTGCCCGGCACAGGGAGATGCTAAAACCGGGAATCGCGGACGGTGGAAAGCCGTCCCGTGATGCTGGTAACGGCGCTCCTTTGGGCCACAAAAGCCGGGGGAGAGGGGGGAAGTCACCCCCACAGAGAAGCCCAGGGAGTGTCTGGGCAACATGTGGTCCTTCGGGAATGTTCTGGCAGGCCGCATAAAGCAGGTGACAGCCCCCAGGGGTGGTCGCTGGGACCACCGGGGGCGTTGGCAGCCTGGGGGCCACTAGGGGCGCTTCCGTCTGCTCAGATTTGGGGGTGCTGAGTGGTTTCCTTTCTCCTGGGAGAGGGAGGGGGGAAGCCTAAGTTTGGGTCAGGGGCTCAGCGACACATCCCCAACGAAGCCCGCCTGCTTCCTGGGCTCCGTGGCACATGGAGATGGGGCTGGAGGGGTGGGGGCAGTGGGCAGGGGGCAACTGGGCTCAAAGTACCACATCCCAGGGAGACCCCTGAGCAAAGAGCCGGGGGTTAACCCTGCGCAAGTCGGGTGGGCCCCCTCCTCCATGAAAAATGAGTGAACCAAATAGAACAAGAGTCCTGGGCAGGCGGGGCTGGACCTGGGCAGGCGAGGGCTGGACCTGGGCAGGCGAGGGCTGGACCTGGGCAGGCGAGGGCTGGACCTGGGCAGGCGAGGGCTGGACCTGGGCTTTCAGCCCTGGACTTGTCCTTCTACGGATGCTGATTCAGGCGTCGACCCCTGCAGGAGGGTCGTTGCTGCTCCTAGAATAGAGGCTCCCCCACCCCCTGGGCCACACCCTGCGATGCTCAGGGGTTCCTCCTGGCTCTGCACTCAGGTTTTACTCCTGGTGGTGCTCAGGGGACCCTATGGGATGCCGAGGATCGAACCGGGTCAGTCCCATGCAAGGCAAACACCCTCCCCTCTGTGCTATCACTCCGGCCCTCAAAATTGGTTTTTTGTTTAAGGTTTTCCTTTTTCAAATGGAAGAGCCAGGCTGCTGCCCCGTTTGGGTGACCAGAGACCCAGGGAGGGCTGTGGTCACTCAGTGCTCAGGGGAGTGGCTGTCCACAGGCCACTGGGGCCTTGTGGGTGCAGGAGGCGTGTGGGAGGCGAGGGAGAGGCGGAGGCCAAACACGCAGGGGGCGGGCCGGAAGGAGGCGGGAGGTAGGAGCCCACCAGAGGGAAGGCCCCCCCCCCAGCCTCCTTCCCCAGAGCAGGGGCCTGTCAGAGGCGGAGCTCGGCGTCAGCACCACGGACAGGGCGCGGCCTGGGCGGGGCCTCACGCACTCTCAGCCTCTCTCAGGGCCCTGCTGTGGGCCTGGACGCGGCTCCAGCTCCAGCCGCTGCTTTGCGGCTCTGGCCGTGAGCAAAGATGCGCCAGAGCGGGGTGGGGGCGCGCGCTATTCTTCAGGGTCTTTCCTGAGCACCAAATGCCTCCTCAGATCTGTTCGTACACACACACATACACACACACACACACACACACAGAGGAACACACAGGAACATACAGACACGCAGGAATACACAGACACACAGAGAAAAGTGCACACAGACACACACCCACATAGACACACAGATACACACACAGACACACATAGACACACAGACACACAGGCAGTGTCCGCCACGTACCACCCTGTGGCCCCTTCTCTCACAAGCTCTCCCATCACCTGGTCTTTGCCAGCTGAGGTCAAAGCAAGAGCGACGGCGCCTGGGTGGAGGGTCTCAGCTGCAAGAAAGGCTGGGGGGGGCTTGGGAGGGGCACAGCCATTGGAAGGGAATCAGCCTCTCTCTCCAGCGCGGGTCAGAGAGTCCCCAGAATCCGGAAGCTGGGCTGCCCTGCTGGACACTGGACGTTTCTCAGCTTCCAGCCACAGCCTGACTCCGCAGGGCAGACGCTGACCAGGGCGGCAGGGGACACTCAGACCGAGAGAAACGGCCAGGTCAGCCACGGCTCGGTGGTGGGGGGGTAACAAGGGTGGCTGGCGCGGGGTTTTTCGTGAACTGGAATTCACTTACATTGGGGAGCCTCCCAATGCTCAGGAAGCCAGGGCCAGCCCCAGCACGTCCTGACCAACTGCATAACAATGCAAGAGGCGGGGGGCTGTGCTGGGGACCCCCTCACCCAGCAGGGCTCAGGGACTCCAGGAATGTTCAGGGGACCATGTGGCGCCTGAAACCGAACCCAGGCCGGGTGCCGGCTGTGCTCTCAAAGCAACATTTAATCAGTATTATTATTTTTGTTGTTGTTATTGTTGTTATCTGAGCCGCCTCTGGCCGTGCTCAGGGCTGACTCCTGGCTCTGTGCTCAGGGCTCACTCCTGGCCTCTGTGCTCAGCGACTGCTCCTGGCTCTGTGCTCAGTGATGGCTCCTGGCTCTGTGCTCGGGGCTCACTCCTGGCTCTGTGCTCAGGGCTGACTCCTGGCTCTGTGCTCAGGGCTGACTCCCTGGCTCTGTGCTCAGGGCTCACTCCTGGCTCTGTGTTCAGGGCTCACTCCTGGTTCTGTGCTCAGTGATCGCCCCTGGTAGGGCTTGGGGAAACATACTGGGGTCTTGAATCCAGGTCAGCCTATGCAAGACAAGCACCCTCCCTGCTGTCCTATTACTTGAGCCCTGTAACTTTTCTTAAGGAATAAAATCCATGCATCCGCCGAGCACATGTGCGCCATTAAGCTGCCTTGCCAAGACTCTCCCATTTCACCTGGTAACTGTATTCTCCATGTAGAGGAATAGGCTTGAGTCTGTTTGATTATTTTTCTTTTCTTTTTCTTTTTTTTTTTTTTTTTTTTGGTGTCACACCCAGCGATGTTCAGGGGTTACCCTGGCTCTGCACTCAGGAATTAATCCTGGTGGGCTCAGGGGACCCTATGGGATGCTGGGGATAGAGCCTGGATTGGCTGCGTGCAAGGCAAACACCCTTTCTGCTGGACTATCGCTCCAGCCCCCAGGACTATTTTCTTTATCATTTATATGATTCTCACTGTCTGTGGAGTGGCGAGTGATGCATCTGGTTGGGCCCGTCTAATATCTATTGCCACTAGCTTCTTAACCACCAACCAACTTTACAGAATTTTATCTGAGGGTTGTTTTGTGTGTTATGCATAAGAATGGGGGGGCATATCCAGTGCGCAGGGCTTATACCTGGCTCTTTGCTCAGGATCACTCCTGGCAGTACTCAAGGACCTGTATAGGTTGCTGGGGATCGAACCCAGGACAGCCATGTATAAGGCAAGTGCCTTATATTAACATGTTTTGAAGAGCAGATAAAAAAAAGTGGGAGGGAGAAAGCAATAGGGTTTGTTGGAGCAGAATACATTTCATAATCAAATGTATTTGTTTCTGGGAAAGAAAGAAGAGTTCATTTAATACATGGAGCTGGCAGAAAACATAATCCGCCCACCTGGACACAAAAATAAATCCCAAACAAATCAGAGGTGCACATGCAAAAAAAAAAAAGAAAAGAAAAAGAGAAGCAAAAGAAAAAGAAATGAAACTGTAAACATCTTACAAGAAACGTATTAAAACGTTTGTATAACTTTGGCACCCGAACACCATCCTCAGCAGGTAAGATATCCAGAAATTATAGAAAAAAATAAATAAAATTGGTTTATCCGATCATGGTTTGAAATCTTTTGGAATCAAACAGTGGGGGGAAAACCCTGAAATACCTAGAAATACCTAGAGAGGCGAAATAGAAGCCCCCCGAATGTGAGGGGGCCCCTTGATAGGGCCAACGGGGATCAGGAAGGGCGAGGCTAGGAACAAAAGGGAACCGGCAATGACCCGGCAACAACCATCTCCCGCGCCCTCGCCCCCATCTTGGCTCCTAGCAAAGGAAGGTTTCCCGCCTGACAACCTTGGTTAAACAGTTCCACAAAGGGTCCTTAAAGGGCCTCTCTGCCTTTCTCTTTCAGAGACCCTTCCCATAACCTGGGACCTTCCCTGCATCTTCTTCCACTTCCTTTTCTTTGACTTTATTTTTGAGGAGGGGGCACCCCGGCGATGCTCAGGGGCTCCTCCTGGCTCTGTACTCAGGGATCACTTCTGGCAGCGATGGGGGACCCTATGGGATGCCTGGATAGGACTTGAGTCCCGGCTGTGCTGTGGCTCGGCCCCTCTGTTTTTCACGCTCTCTCCTTTCAATACTCTGAACTCTGGCTCCCACCCTGCTCTCGGTCCTGATGCCCCGAGCAGAGGATGCTCTGTTGCCGGCCATCACACCTGGACGCTAGCAGCCACCGAGGAGAGGGGGGGGACAGGTGAAAGACAAGAGGCGAGGACGCCAGGAAGGTCAGTCGGCAGAGCGACACATGCTTGGGAGCCGCCGGGGTGGGGGCTGAAGACCCACAGAGACCCCCGCAGTACTCAGTGTTGGGGCAGAGGCAGAGCCGGGGGGTCACGCCAATGGCACCCACGGGGGGCAATGCCCCGCCACCCACTCCCCTTGGCCAGCTGCCCCCATGCCCTTTTCTGGTGGCAAAAGGCAATGGGGTCCGGGGGCTGGTGCCGGAGAAAAAAGGAAGAAAAGGATTTTGAGGGAGGGGAACAATGGTGGGCTTCGAGGCAGTGAAGGCCGGGCCTGGGTCATCAGGAACCGCCCCGCCGGAAGCAGGGAGCAGGCTGAGGTTGGTGCGGGCGGTGTCGGGTGCCCGGAGCCTCTCTGTCCCGGCTAATGTCCTGATTGGAAGGAAGGTTCCAGAACCGAGCCAGAGCAAGAAGAATGGAGCGTGCCCGGGGCCAAGCTCGGCTCCTCCACAGCATCACGCCTGCAGCGCAGCCTGGCGGGACCCGAAGCCCCCCAGCGCCGCCTGGTGAGACCCCCAAGCCCCAGCGCCGCCTGGCGGCGGACCCAGCTCCCAGTGCCGCCTGGAGGGACCCCAAGCCCCCCAGCGCCGCCTGACCGGGACCCCTGAAGCCCCAGTGCCGCCTGGAGGGACCCGAAGCCCACAGCGCTGCCTGGAAGGACCCCCAAACCCTCAGCGCCGCCTGGCGGGACCCCGGCCCCCAGCGCTGCCTGGCGGGACCCCAGGCCCCCAGCGCCGCCTGGCGGGACCCCAAGCCCCCAGCGCCGCCTGGCAGGACCCCGAGCCCCCAGCGCCGCCTGGCGGGACCCCCTGAAGCCCCCAGCGCCGCCTGGTGGGACCCCCAAGCCCCCCCAGCACCGCCTGGTGGGACCCCCAAGCCCCCAGCGCCACCTGGCGGGACCCCGGCCCCAACGCCGCCTGGCAGGACCTCGAAGCCCCCAGCGCTGCCTGGCTGGCGGGACCCTGCAGTCTCTGTCACCCCCTAGTGGGACCCTGGAGCCCCCAGCCCCGTCTGGTTGGACCCCTGGGCCCCCTAGCACCGCCTGGCGGGAACCTGGAGACTCCCAGCACCCAAGGAATGAAGAGTTGGGCATGGAGGGAGGAGACAGCGCAGGGTAGCCCCGGGAATTCTCACTTTGAGTCTCCGCATCCGTCCCTGGAACACCGCCAGGGGCACACCTGAGCAGGGAGCATCATGACCCTCCACCCACAGACCACAGAGGGCCAAGAGGAACGATATAAAGGCGGCTTATAATATAAACAGTAATATAGAGACAGTAACGAAGTAGCAGAAAGTACAGAAAGTATGAAGGAGCAGAAGAGGAATGAAAGCAGCCAGGGTTCTGGAGAGCGGCTCCGGACTCGGTCGGAGGAGTCAGAAGAACGGCCCTGGGCAGAGAACACGCGGGGGCGCTGCCTGGCGCGAAGCCCACCCTGGTTGGATCTCTGTCGCCTGCTGGTCCCCTGGGCCCCACGGGAGTGACCCCTGAGCACTGTGCCAGGAGGAAGCCCCGAGGAACTCCAGGTGTGGCCCAGGACTGCACGTTGTACTTGTGAAACCAGAGGAACTGGGCATGTGTGGGCATGTGTGCCCGTGTGTGTGCATGTGTGCGCACACGTGTATCTGAATGCCCGTGTATATTCACACGTGTGTGCATGCCTGGGCACGTGTGCTTATTTGCGTGCATGCCTGTGCGTGTGTACCTGCTTGCATGCATGTGTGTGTGCATGCGTGTACTGGGTGAAAGGGGGCCAGGGCAGGCTTTGGGGTGAAGCATTTCTCCTCTATGGTGCAGCAGCTTGCTGCCTGCCTGGGGAGCAGATGGTGGGGGCTGTGGGCCCTGGGAGGCAGCAGAGAGGCCTGGAGCTGACTCAGGGGCGAGGGAGGAGGAGGAGGAGGAGGAGGAAGAGGAGGAGGAGGAGGAGGAGGAGGAGGGAGGAGGAGGAGGAGGAGGAGGAGGAGGAGGAGCTGGTGAGAGGGCAGCGTGGGGGCGTGGCGAGGAGCGGTTGGATTGTGAAAAATGGACTTGAAGGAGACGCTGGCAGGCAGTAAACACGGGCTGGGGAAGGGGGAGAGGAACCAGCAGATGCAGAACAAAGAGAAGGCCCCAGAGGAGAGGGCGGAGGTGGCCCCCAAATGTGCGCTAATTAAATTAAATGTAAAGCGCCAGATGCTTCCCCGGGAAGCAAGACCCCAGCAGAAGGACGAGCCGGTAGGCACCGCCGGCCAACATGCCAGAGAAGCCCGAGTGGCAGAGCATCTGAGACGGCCACGGTGCCCGCGAGGGACCTGCCCCGGACAAGGCCACGGCAGAACTGACCAGGGAAGGTGCGGGGCGCGATGTGAGAGTTGGACGCGCCAGGAACAGGCGCACAGCAGATCGGAACGTGCCCGGAGTTAAGAGAAACCATCCCCCGCCACGGCCCCGTGGGCTGGGTGCTGGGCACAGCTGCGAATATTGAGCCCACGGGGGACCCAGAGCACAGAGGTTTCAGACGCGAGCGCACCACGCGTGTCTTCAGGCCACGCCTCAAGTTAGAAAAATACTCACATGTTGGGGGCCAGAGCAATAGCACAGCAGGGAAGGCGTTTGCCTTGCATGCGGCCGACCCTGGGTTTGACCCCCACCATCCCATATGGTCCCGAGCACCTCCAGGAGTAATTCCTGAGGGCAGAGCCAGGAGTAACCCCTGAGCGTCGTCGGGTGTGACCCAAAAAGGCAAAAAAAAAATACAAGCCCCCTGGTAGGCACAGAGGCAGGTAACTGTAACAGCCCCCTCCCCCCAGTGGGAATGGAGGCGGAATATGTGTGAGCTCCACTGTGCACCGGTGGGAATAAGTAGTATGTGAGCTCCACAGCGCCCCCTGGTAGGCACGGAGGGCAAAATATATATGAGCTCTATAGTGCCCCCAGTGGATATGGAGGACAGAACATGTGTGAGCTCAACAGCGCCTCCTGGTGAATATAACTAGAATGTGTTCTCATAACTAAGAGTGGCTGTACTTGCATGAGACAGGATATATGGAGACGTTACTGGTGCCCGCTCGAGCAAATGGATGATGAACGGGAAGACAGTGATACAGTGAACTAAGAGTGTGAGCAGGCGTGTGAGCTCCATAGCACCCCTGGTGGGCATGAGGACAGAATGTGTGTGAGCTCTACAGTGCCCCCTGTGAGTATAATGGCCAAAAATGTATGTGAGTACCTCAATTAAAAGAGTTCGGCGCCCAGCAAGGACAGTGGTCAAAGTGTGAACTCTGCAACAAGATGTGTGATCCCTGGTGAGCACCACAACCCCTAGCCACAGCAACAGCAACAACACAAGGGGAGTTGGGAGGGAAAAGAGAGAAAGATGACCATCAAATTCCCACATGGGAAGTTTAGCATGTACTTTTTTTACATGCCCGGTAGGCTTTACTTCAAAATAATACAGGGACGTGGGTGGATGAGGGTTTATATAAAAGCAAGACAGGCCTGAACTTCATCACATGAGAAGCCGGGTGTCATGTACATGAGGATTCACTGCATTTGTAGATGTTTCAGATTTTCTAAGCAAACAACTAAAAATTTATAAGCAAAATAAAGTCAGAAAAAATCACTAGAAAACAATGAAATACAACAACCCAATAGTTAAGGAACAAATCAGAACTGAAGTTACAGAATACTTTGAGCAGGTCCTATCAAAATCTGTGGGAGGGGTGGCTGGAGCGATAGCCACTGGGGAGGGTGTTTCCTTGCATGTGGCTGATCCGGTTCCATCTCTGGCATCCCTTAGGGTCCCCTGAGCACTGCCAGGAGTGATTCCTGAGTGCAGAGCCAGGAGTAAACCCTGAGCATCGCTGGGATTGACCCCAAAGAAAAAAAAGTATGTGGAAAACAGTAAAAGCAACAATCTGAGGGACCTTCAGGCATCAGACCAAGAAAATAAGAGCAGAAAAAAAATCTTCTGAGGAGAAGCAGCCTTCTCCCTAAGCTGGAGAAAAGGCCAAGATGCTATGAGGAAGTCAGAAAGAAGATGATCATGGAGACAAAAGACGGAAAAAAAATTCCTAGACATCCTCAGTTTTGACAGAAGGAACTACAACAGGTAACTCATAATACTGGCAAATACAAACAAACTGGACAAAGAAGAAGGAAATTTGCCAACATTGGAGTTAAAAGCATAGAAAACCTAAAAAATTCTATAAGCCTTGAACAAAACCCATCTTTTTTTGGGGCATATATGGATGGCTCAGGGCGTACAGGGACCCCCAGGGGGCACAGGGCACGAACCGGGTCTGCTGTGTGCAAGGCAAGTGCTCTGCCCCGTACTCTGACTCCCAAGTCTTGAACATGCTGAATCAGTAAACAAATAATTCCATTTTTTCCCTAAAAGTGGATCTCCAGGCTCACCCGGTTTCCCCAAGAAAGGAAGAAATCACTTAATTTTACAAAATCTAACAGGGCAGACAATGATGAGCTATGACCCCCAATCTACACTACGAAGCTGGCAAATATGAAATACACACCAATGGGGGCTGGAGTGCTACAGCGGCAAGGGCACTTGCCTGGCGTGTGACTTTCCTGGGCTCGGCCCCCAGCAGCTCGGGAGTGATTCCTGAACATGAGCTCCACGCACTGCTGGGAACGATCTAAAAACAAACCAAGAAAACTTGACAAAGGAATGGAAAAGAAAACAAGAGGCAGGTGATGTTAGTCCCACAACTGGCAATCTACATTGACCACGACATGGCTGTTGCTGGCGGTTAGCCATGGTGTGGTTATGGCATCACGGCAGACAGGTTTATCGCAGGAGCAGGAGAATGGCGGAGAATAATGACATCGTCCATGTTGGCAGAGGGAGGGGCCTAAGGCTTGGAGCACCAGCTTTGCATGCTGGAATCCTGGACACTGCACTTTCCCTGAGGACAGACAGGAGTGATCCCTGGGCACCGAGCAGGGAGTAGCCGGGAGCACCTCGGGGTGTGGTCGCAAAGCGGAACAGCAGAGAAGCAGACGTAAATTTACCTCGTCAACAGATAAAGGGAGAAAAGCATTATTTTTATTCTATTTTTTCTTTATTTTTGATTTTTTGGGGGGTGCCACGCCTGGGGGCATTCAGGCCTTACTCCCAGCTTAGGGGTCACTCTTGGTGGATCTCTAGAGTCCCTATGTGATACTGGACATCACACCTGGGTTGGGAGCAGACGGGACAAGCGCCCTGCCCATTGTACTATCTCTGTGGCCCTGAGAAAAGAGTTGAAAAAAAGTTGATATTCAGATTTTTTTGCTTGTTTGTTTTTGGGCTCATCCTGAAGTGCTCAGAGATTACTCCTGGCAGGCTTTGGGGACCATATGTGGTGCCAGGGATGGAACCTGGGTTGGCAGAGTCAGAACCTGCCTCCACTTATCTCTCCAGCCCTGATATTCAATTTTTGTAAAAACTCAAAAACATTTCCCAAAAGAATATTTTTAATCAGAAGTAGATTTCTTTGACTTGAAAGAAGGCAGAAACCCCCTTTCCCAACCAGGGCAGGCCTACTCATGGAAAGTTACCAATTTAGGGCCTAAGTGTCCTTTTCATCTTGAAGTAACCTTTTTGTTATCTACAAAAGGCCCAGAACAAATTCCTGTTAGAGGTTATGAGGCCCCCGCCCAGAATCTACTATCTGGCCTGAATTGCCTGGATTGCATTCCTGCACGTACGCATAGCCGTTGCTGACCCATGGTCCCAGCGCTGTATCTAGCCGCACCAAATATAGAAAGAAGTATTAAGAATGATCTGATTGGTGGGAGATGGTTACTTGGTACAAAGTGATTGGCTGCCTGCGCGCAGACCTTGATATAATATTTTAAATCTATGGGATGTTTATGTGCGGGCTTTTCTGTAGCGGGGAACTATCTCTTAAAAGATCCTCCCAGGAAGGGCTCGGGGCTCTTAGCCACTGACCGCTTGGGGCCATGCTATGGGCCCGAGTATACTCGCTTATTAATAAAACCCTTGCTTTTGCATAGGACCTGGTCTCTCAGAGTTTTCCTTGGTAGGTGCGGCGTTCTGAGGCTCCCAGTCAGTCACCCCATAGGGTGGCCAACTCTCTCAGACTTGATACATTTCCTTAAAAATAAAATTCTGAGCGCAAATGTTACTCCTAGTCCTATCTATAAAGTGTTGAGAGCTTTTCTTAGTTTAGCGAAATAGAATGACATCATTAAGATAGTGGGCTAAACCAAGTTACACATAAAACATTTATTTCAAATGGAAGTTAGAGATTGTCACATTTATAAAGCAAGATCCAACTCCATGCTATCTATAAAGATGACCAATTTTAATCAGAAAGACACAGGGTAGCTTTAAAGTGAAAAGGATAAACAATTATATAACATGCAGATGGGGGAGGTATAAGAAAGCCCGATCAGTTCTAGTAATACCTGACATAATAGACGGCAAGAGAAATAAAGTAGCTCCAGAGATAAATATTTCATTACAGTGAAAGCATCCATTTACCAGCATCCCAAGACAGTGCCAAATGCACATGGAGATAAAATTTCAAAATCTATAAATCAAAATATGTTGAAACAGGAAGGAGACATGGGTTGATTCATACCAACGGTGGCTCATTCTTAAAACGCTTTCCTAAGGAAATGCTAGAACAACCAGGTTAGAAAAATCAGTGAGAATATTCAAGACCTGGGCGCCACCAGGAAAAACAATGACCCAGTTGTCATTTATAGAACGTCACACCTCCAATCTGTGCCTCTTGGGGACAAGCCATGTGCTGAGTCACCAAGTACTGCTCAGTGTCCAAATGCTGGAAGACGAACGTGCTTGTTCTCTGACAGAAATGGAATTGGATTTGTTCAACTCATGAAAACCATTAAAAAAAAAGGAATCGAGAAAGTCCCAAGTATTGAAAAAAAATTTCTTTTCTTCTTTTTTTTCTACAATTTCTTCTACAAAGGGAAACATAACTTTTCAAAAACTCAAAACTTATTTAAAAGTTATTTATTTGTTTGTTTATTGCTTTTTGAGTCACATCCAGCAATGCTCAGAGGTTACTCTTGGCTCTGCACTCAGGAATTCCTCCTGGTGGTGCTCAGGGGACTGTGTGGGATGCCAGGAATCAAACCTGGGTTGGCTGTATGCAAGGCAAATACCCTACCTGCTGTGCTATTGCTCCAGCCCCTAAAAGTCATTTTTAAAAATTAAAAAGATAATTTTTTATAATTTCTACGACACAGGGGCTGGAGAGATTGTACAGCAGGGGAAGGCACTTGTCTTGCATGCAGCCTACCCCAGTTCAATCCCCAGCACCAGGTAGGGTCCCTTGAGCACAGAGCCAGGAGTGATTCCTGAGCACAGAGCCAGGAGTGATCCCTGACCACAGAGCCAGGAGTGATCCCTGAGCATAGAGCCAAGAGTGAGTCCTGAGCACAGAGTCAGGAGCCAGCCCTGAGCACAGAGTCAGGAGTCAGCCCTGAGCACAGAGCCAGAAGTCAGCCTTTAGCATCACCAGGTGAAGCCCTAACCCAAACCAAACCACACTCAAAACCCTAACTTGACAGAAGTGTAGACAACTTGTGAGTCAAAGAAGAAATCACAAGTTAGAAAATAAGTGTTTCCAAAGAGACTTAAGTGATAAACTCTAAATATCTGCAGGGCTAGCCACAATGTGTAAAATAAGAGGGAGAGAGATGCAGAGACAGAGAGAGAGAGAGAGAGAGAGAAAGAGAGGAAACTGGGGGTACCTGCTATTAAGGAGGCCTGGGGGACGGGAGGGGAGGGGTACATTGGTGGTGGAAATGGGGCACTGGTGGAGGGATGGGTGCTGGAATACTGTATTACCAAGAACCAATTATGAACACCTTTGTAATTGTATGTTTCACGGTGGTATAATAAAAAAATTAAAAAAAAAAGAAAATAAGTGTTTCAGGTTGGAAGACAACAAAACCTTAAGAAATCAAGAATGGAGGGAGGAGAAAAATCATGGGGGAGTGACAGAATATTTGAACTTTAGAGATAAGTGAAAAAATTGAAGATTCCTCTAATATCATCTAGACTTGAACAAACGAGAAAATGCAAAAGAAAATACAACTTTTGTCAATGTGACTAAACATGACCATTGTCAATGCACCTTGAGTGATCCCCGAGTGCAGAGCCAGGAGGAAGCCCTGAGCACAGCCAGGTGTGGCCAAAAGGGAAAAGTCTACATCTGATATCACCTTTCCTGGCGCTGAATGGCGGTCCCCGTGTTGGGTTACCCACTGGGTTTTGTTTTGTAAAGGAAAGGTTGTTTTTCTCTTTCCTGCCTGCCCTTTGCATATTCTTTTTTCTTTTTTTTTGCTTTTTTTGGGTCACACCTGGCAATGCTCAGGGTCTCTCCTGGCTCTGCACTCAGGAATTACTCTTGGCGGTGCTCGGTGGACCATATAGGATGCCGGGGATCGAACCCAGGCCAGCACAGGCCAGCTGTGTGCAAGGCAAACGCCCTACCCACTGGGCTATCGCTCCGGCCCCTACATATTCTTATGCTAGAGCAAAGGCCTTTTTGTATAAACACAGGAAGACAGTTAGGCTGTTAGACAGTTAAGACTCCAGGATTCTACCTCTGTCTGGGGCAGGTCTAAAGCCCCAGGGCAGGATCCACAGGACAGAGAGGTCAACTGGGACGGGAGATTCAAAGGAGAAAGCTTCAGACTTTATTTCTTTTTTTTTTGTTTTTTTTTTTGCTTTTTTGGGTCACACCCAGTGAAGCTTAGGGGTTACTTCCTGGCTCTTTGCTCAGGAATTACTCCTAGCAGTGCTAGGGGACCATATGGTATGCCAGGGATCGAACCTGGGTCAGTGGGTGCAAGGCAAACTCCCTACCCGCTGTGCTATTGCTCTGGCCCAAAGCTTCAGACTTTAAAGAGCTTGTGGTCTCGTTCCTTTGTCCATCAGTTGGACAGTTCGGGGGAGCGGTGTTGGCTACAAACTAGGCAGGACACCTCATGAACCCCAGTATCTGTTGGGGACCCTGCTGAGCCTCAACATGTCCCTTTAGATTACGAACCACAGCAGCACATTCAGTCTTGTTCACTTTGTTTTGGGCTTCCCGAGGGATGCTCAGGGGTTGCTCCTGGCTCTGTGCTCAGGCATTACTCCTGGTGGTGCTCCTATATGGTATCAGGGATAGAACCTGGGTCAGCCACGTGTAAGGCAAGCATCCAGTGTCTCGTGGTTCTGGTCCCTAAGCACTTGTCTTCCCGTTGTTCATCGATTTGCTTAAGCTGCACCAGTAACATCTCCATACCCCTTGTGGAGAGCAAGTGTAGCCCAAGGGCATCTGCTTGCTCCAGAAACACGAAGAGCCTCAAACCATTCTTTCAGGTCATGGGAATGAAGTCTATGGTCTTTTTTTTTTTTTTTAGGTCACACCCGGCAATGCTCAGGGGTTTCTCCTGGCGCTGCACTCAGGAATTACTCCTGGCGGTGCTCGGGGGACCATATGGGATGCCGGGGATCGAACCCAGGCCAGTAAGGGCCGGCCGCATGCAAGGCAAATGCCCTACCCGCTGGGCTATCGCCTCCGGCCCCATGAAGTCTATAGTCTTAATATCTGTATAGAAAATTCCAGTCGAGTGCAATTAAGGGAATGGAGGTCTGAAAGTGAAAGAGTGAGACTCTACTGTCAATGACACTCAAGTCAGCACAGGAATTCTAAGGCCTCCCATACTGATGCACACAACAGACGTCAGGCTACAAGGTTAATATCTACATTCATTCCTAGCACTCTAGAGTAGCAGTGAATAGGAGACAAATGAAACGAAATGCAATGAAATGGCTTCCCTTGGGTTGGGGAAGGTTCCAAGGACGAGTTCAAGTTTGTATGCTGGGGCCCTGGGTTCCGTCCTTAGCACCGCATGGTGGCCCAGACTGCCAGAGACATCCCAGAGCACTGGTATGGGAGGAGCTATGGATGAGGCTCAAACACAAAAAGCCAAGGAAAAGAGAAAGAAAAGAAGCCCATTGATTCCTGGTGGCTTTGAGAAACAAAAATCATTCAGATTAAACTTAATAGACAATGCCAAAACTTTCTACAATGGAAAAACAACTCTGCTGAACAAAGTTAAAGTTACATAAATTGAGGAAATATTTGTGGAGTCAAAAGCTTAGAATCGGCTTGCTTGCTCTCTCCCTCTGGAGCAGCCCACATCTCCCCTCTTGAGATGTGTCCTCTCTTAATCTACTCCTTCCCCATCCTAAACCCCCATCCTCCATAATAAAATCTGTTTTACTTTAAAAAAAAAAGCTTAGAATCATGGCTTTACCAGAATTGATCTGAAGATTCAGTAAAGTTCCAGCCAAAAATAGCCAGTAAGCCTTTCTCTAGATCACAACAACATGATTTTGAAAATGATTTTATGGGCCAGAGTGATTGCACAGCAGGGAGGATGTTTTCCTTGCAAGCGGCTGACCTGGGTTCGATCCTCGGCATCCTGTATGGTCAGCCAAGCACTGTCAGGAATAATTCCTAAGTAAAGAGCCGTGAGTAAGCCCTGAGCATAGCTAAGTGTGGTCACCAAAACCAACCAACCAACCAACCAACCAACCAACCAACCAACCAACCAACCAACCAACCAGCCAACCAACCAGCCAACCAACCAACCAACTAACCAACAAACAAAAGAATTGAAAATTCAGCTGACCTAGGTGAGTTCCCATTATCTTGAATAAAGAGTGTGAGTCTTACAGAATTTCTAGTTACTAAATACCTAGAATTGTCAGACTGGATGTTATGTATCACTGTATCACTGTCACTGTCTTCCCGTTCATCATCGATTGGCTCGAGCGGGCACCAGTAACATCTCCATATGTCCTGTCTCATGCTAGTAGAGCCCAAGGGCATCTGCTCGCTCCAGGAACATAAAGAGCCTCAAACCATTCCATCAGGTCATGGGAACGAGGTCTATAATTGTTACAGGTATTTTGCATATCAAATACGACACTTGTAGCTTGCCAGGCTCTGCTGTGCGGGTGGCATACTCTTGTAGCCATCTCTAAATCCAGCATTTATTGATGAACCGTGTGGCTTGTGATGTTATGGGAAGAGGAGAAATATGCATACCAGGGAGACTAACAGAAAATTCCAGAAATAAATAGGTGAACACTGTTCAGTGGTGAAAGAAAAGCATTTATCGGTGGTGCTGAGGAAAATGAGACCTTGAGCCCCAGTGAATGCTGTGCACACAATTCAGGGTGGAGCAAAAAGCTAAGCATTAAAACAGAAGCTACAAACACTTTAGAAGAAAACGTGGTATTATACATCCACAGACAGAGCTTCTTAAGCTTTCCCAAGGGCACAGAAAGCAATAATCATAAAAGAAATAAAATCATATGTTAGACTTTCCCTACATTCAAAAACTTCAGCTCATTAAAAGCACCACTTAGAAAACAAGTCAGAATCTAGGAAAAGCATTCACCAGACATAAATCCAAAAAAGGCACGTATTTCTGGGATCTCAAGGAAACAAAACTTCTGTGACAGGATGGGAGGGAGTGCTCAATGGGAGTAGTGCTCATACTTTGCTGGCTGAGGCCCTAGTTTAATCCTGAGCACTGCCAGGAACAACTCCCAAACAATAGCTGGGATTAGCCCCTGAGCATTGACAAGCGTGGCCCCAAATCAAAACAAAAAATTTCTATGACAAATCGAAAGGCAATCCTATTTTGTAAAAAGACTGGGCAAAAGGTGGAATGTTGAACTTCAAAGGAAGATACAGAAAAAGCTAATAAATGCACACACACATATAGACACACAATGATTAAATTCATTAGATATCAGAAAAATGGAAATTAAAGTCTTAATGAGCTAGCTCTTGGACACACAATGGAGTGGCTGAGATTCGAAAACCCAGGGCCCAAAGCAATGGCGCTGTGGCTTACAATGCCTGCCTTATAACCTTGTGAGCCTATGGTCATGAGTTCGAATCCCTGGTGTCCCATATGCACTAAGTGAGGTCCCGCAGCTCAGCTGTTTATGACGCCCCAGTTCATCAAGCAACTTCCGGTCATGTCACAGCCCAGTGAACGCAAGCGTCACAGAATAGATGCCACCCTGTGTGAGTATCGCAACTCAAAAAGATGTGCAAGCAGCTCAGCCAGGAAGTGTGGCCCTGCTAAGTACATGTGTGCACAATGGGGGGGTCAGCGTCCATGATCTAACATGTGTGCCTCAACCGAGGGCGCCCAGGTGAGCACCTGTGCGAGTACCACACCCTAACCGCGAGCCATGGTCACTGCATCAAGGACCACAGAGAAGAGACAGCTCAGGCCGAGGGGACAGCAAAAAGAAAAATAGTGGGCACAGGTAGGACAGCAGCAGAGGGCACTTGCCTTGCATGCAGCCGACCCACGCTGGCATCCCCTGAGCACTGCCAAGGAGTAATTTCTGAGTGCAGAGCCAGGAGCAATCCCTGAGCCTCACTGGGGATGACCTCAAAACCAAACCAATAGGATGAAGTCTTAAAGACAGACAACATCAAGTGTTGGCAAGGACCTGGAGCACCTGGAACTCCCTTAGGCAACACACCTTTGGCAGAAGAAACAGTGGTTTTCTCTGCCATGAAGCACACACCAACCACACTGACTCAGCCACTCTACTCCCAAGTATTGATCACTGAAGAAGAAGAAAAGAAAACATGGGCTCACACATAGCTTCATTCTAGCACGATCAAGGAGCCTTATTCACCGCATCACCAGGCTGGACGCAGCCCAGGCTGTCAGCGAGACGATGGGTGAGGTTCTGATATATATATGGTGGAATGATGGAATGGCATAAATACCATCAGCCACCAACCAGGGGAAAGGTCTGGAAGCCAGGATGGGAGCTAGAAAGCAGAGGGTGGGATCACACAGCTCCTTTTATAGGCATTTTTTAAAGACCAGGCAAAAAGCATCCATCTCCAAGACAGTTCAGAGAAAGGGTTGTCTGTGCAAATCACTGATTGCTCAGTGAAATATTCCAGGATAAGATGGAAGCTCCCGCCCCTACACACATAGACACACACAGACACACACACTTCATAGAGGTGTCGCTGACAATACGCACACTGATGAGAAATAGATTGACAGAAGCACCAAAAACGTGCATTTCTCCCATGTCAGCTTTGCAAAACCTCCCCTGCAAATCCCGAACCTCGGCGCTTTCCATCCCTCACCCCCTTCCCTTCGGAACTGCACAGAGATCCTGACACCACTTCCTGTGCCTTCTAGATTTGAGCAAACGAGAAAATATCTTCACGTTCTCCATAACCAGATGTCTCACAACCAGCAAGAGGAGTCACACATAGGGGAACCGACTGGAGTTACAGTAGTGAGATCATCTCTTGCTTTAAAAAACTGATATAGGTTAGGCCAGATGGTTGCACTAGGGGCCTCCGACACTGTCCCCGCATCACCATCAGCCCTGTCTTCCCCTTCACACTCAACTCTTGCTTCCTGGCAGGTGCATTGCACGCACACCCGCACACATGTGCAAACATGCACACACATGTAAGCATGAATACACACATCTGCACACACAAGTGCCTGCAAACATGCACACATATGTAAGCAAGGACACACACTCATGCACACATGCACACACACACGCAAACACGTACATGCACAACACGGGCACACACCTGTAAACACAAGCACAGGCACACACATGCATATACATGCAATACCTGCACACAAATACACACTCGCAAACAAACATACAGGCATGCAGCACATGCATGTGCCTCTGACGTGTGAGCTCCTTCTCTAGTATATGGAAACAGGGCCCATGCAGAGGCCAGTGTCAGGATGGAGCAACGTCACCTGCAGGCTGCACAGGGAGGGAAACGCTCAGAGCATAACGGGCTCAGATGCTCAGGGTCCAGAGAGGGGCCCGAGGGACGAGTCCCCAGCCCAGTGCGAGGCCATCTGAGCATCACAGAAGGCACAGGAATGACAGCACCCCCTGGCTCTGTGCTTGGAGGAAAGCGGATGGGCGAGGAGATGGAGCAAGAGCCGATTGTCCACACAGAGGACATCGGCACCAGAGGAAGGACAGAGTGACAAAGTAGCCAGTGGGGAGAGAAGTCAGGACACGAAGGTTCCATGCAGGGTGTGGTAGAAAGTACTGGGACTAAGGCACATACCGGAAGATGCCGGAATGCATTGGCCCAGCTCCTCTTGCGGTGCCACAAGGCTCCCCTACCGCCATGTTGAACACTGCGGGGTGCACCTGGATTGTGCCTGTCTCAGGGTCTGAGCATGGGTTGGAGCACTAGGGCAGTGGGGAGTGCCCTTCTGTTGGACACAGCTGACCTGGGTTCGATCCCTGGCATCCCATACGGTCCCCCAAGCCCACAAGAGTGATCCCTGAGTGCAGAGCCAGGAGGAATCCCTGAACATTGCCGGGTATGGGCCCAATTTAAAAACAAATGAACAGAAACAAACACAGGGCTTGACTTGAGCAGCACCAGACGCTCAGACCCTAATCCTGAAACGTGGAACTGATTGATGGACTGAGTCTCACCAGGAGAAGCCCAACACCCCCTAAGCACCTCTGGGGAGCACCCTTGGCTCCCCCTCCAAGAAGTGTGGTGAGAAAAATCCTACTATAAAGGGAAACTAGGGGCCGGAGCGATAGCCCAGCAGTAGGGCGTTTGCCTTGCACACGGCCAGTCCGTGCCAGCCCGTGTTCGATCCCTGGCATCCCATAGGGTCCCTCGAGCACCGCCAGGAGTAATTCCTGAGTGCAGAGCCAGGAGTAACCCCTGAGCGTCACCGGGTGTGACCCAAAAAAGCAAAAAAAAAAAAAAAGGGGGAAACTAGCAATTTTTCAGGGAGGAAAATCTTGGCCATGCTACCTTAACCAAGGGATCGAAGTTAATATGACCATAATGGGACATTGGTGAAAGTATTAGGAAGTGGTCAGACCACTTCTGTGGCTTTACTGAGGGAAATGAATAATCAGGTTAGTAAGCAAAATATCCCAGCCAGAAATGTGGTTAATGATCTGGTTAATATGCAAGACATTCCAGCAAGAGTGAGTACAGCCGCAAAGGCCCCTGCCTGGTAAGAACGATTCTGGTTTTCTCCCTGACATGGATGGTCCCTTGAGATCCACCCAGGAGTGATCCCTGAGCACAAAACCCAGGAAGTAGCTTCGGAGAACACCCGAGACTGGCTCCAAACCTGTCTTAGCCCCTCTAAAAAGAGAAGAAAACCCAGAAAGCCCAAACTGAGACACGACATACAATGAAATGCTTGAGGCTCCTAGACACAAAGGAAGGGTCCGGATCTGCCCCAGGTGAAGACACTGACAATGAAATGCAGCCGAGACCCGCGGATTCACATAACCAATCAGCACACACCTACCAAGCCACGGTATTTCACATATTTCACAGAGCCAATCAGCATGCAACCACCAAGCCTCGGTGTTTTACACAGCCAATCAGCTCGTACCCACCAAGCCTCGGTATTTCCACACAGCCAATCAACACGCACGCCCCCAAAGTATCAAGCCTTGCCAACTTTCTCTTCTTTCTCTCCTTGCCTTTCTATTTCCATGTTTTTTCTTCTCCCTCTGAAAGACCCTAAACTGTTTTATTCAGTATTTCCTGGGCGCTTTTGTTCCCCAACAAGACAACGGTGCGTTTTAGGAAACACACATTGAAGGTTTTCATGCCAGTGGCTTATGCTACCTCTAGGTCTCAGAGAATTCTGGAAAAGAATAATGATACAGATGGAAGTGGGAGATTGTCCCCCCAACAAAAATCTCCAAGGTTGGGATAGTCCATGGACAAAACCCAGCTCTTAGAGAATGTAAAGGGCAAGCTAACCTGTGCCCAGGAAATACCGAATAAAACTGGAGATAGAGGGAAAAAAAATAGTTGGGTCTGTGACTTTCTTTGTGGTAGGGTTTCTTACCATGCATTCTATGTTAGCTGCTCAAGTATTTCCTCTTTCACAGATCTCCCCATGGGACTGACAGCTCCACCAGAGTCTGCCTGACTGAGTGGGCTCCTCTCTGAAATAAAATCGTCATAATTAAATCAGAGAGAAATGCTGTTTGCCTCCTGGCAAGCGAGCGTGGCTCTCAGTAATGCTAAAGGCTAGTACACAGAACAACCCTGAAGTAAGATAAGGATCTTGTGGAATTTTGGAGAAATATATACCTGGCTGTAGAGTATTCATGGTACAGATGCAGGCCTTTGGTATTGATCCTGAGATACATTTCATCTCCCTGCTCTCATCTCTACTAGTGCCTGCTGGAGCTTGTGAGGCAGATCTTGGCTAGGGCAACTCAGCATTTGAATGGCCTAGCCCAGGTGAGCTCACTAGGTTCAGAACCTGAATATGATAGAATTGGCCCTGGATGCGACCCGCCCCTGTGGGCGGGTCTGGGCAACAGGGACTTAAAGGAAGAAGCTTCCTTCTCTCTGCCTGCTCAGCTCTCTGCGTTCTCTCCTTTCTGCCTGCTGCTGTTTGGGCCCCAGCACATGGTTTGGGGGGCAGTCGCATCTTGGTTTGCGGATTTTTACCCAAGCACGTGGCATGGGCCCAGCTAGGAATGGAAGGTTTGGGGTTTTCCTGTCCTTGGATTGCAATGCCAGAACTTGTGCGAGTAAAAGCCTTTTGGAACTTTGCTGGATTTGCAATCTTTATCCACCCTCCGGAAACGGTCCCCTTGGGGCAGAAGGGGGATTCGTTAGGGCTTCCCGATACTGTTGGGAACAAAAGCGCCCAGGAAATACTGAATAAAACAGTTTAGGGTCTTTCAGAGGGAGAAGTAAAACATGGAAATAGAAAGCAAGGGGAAAAAAGAAGAGAAAATTGGTAAGGCTTGATACTTTGGGTGCGTGCTGATTGGCTGTGTGAAATACCGTGGCTTGGTGGGTGCGTGCAGATTGGCTGTGTGAAATACCGAGGCTCGGTGGGTGTGTGCTGATTGGCTATGTGAAATACCGAGGCTCGGTGGGTGTGTGCTGATTGGCTGTGTGAAATACCGAGGCTTGGGGCTGGAGGGTGCCTGCTGCTGATTGGCTGAGTAAAATACACGGGCTTCCGTTCGTCTGTCCCAACTGCGTTCTGATGTGCTCCACGAACTGCTCTTACTGTCTCTGGCCATTTAAACAATGACTCACAGGTTGGGAACCAGGAGAAGCGACACTGGACTGAATAGATGGCCAGTCTGGGAGCTCGTTCAGGGCCGGCCAGGTGACCCTAAAGCTTGGACAGTCCTTGTGTGCTTGTCTCATTCTTTTTTTGACTGATCTCCGCTGAACGGAGGTCGCAGGTGCCAATCTGATCGGCTTCCAGGGTGGGCAGCTTCCACAGGTGCATGTTCGTATACATGTTCCGGCTCCCATAATCCGCTACACACTGAAAGGGGAGGCAGGAAGCACAGAGGACGTGGAGGTGCAATGTCAGTGAGTTAATAGGCATCGAATATATATATGGCGCTGTTTCCTCAAACTGGTCTTGTGCCTTTCTTGCACATGTTAAAATTAAATTTACAGAAAAGGTCTCCCTAGGGAACATTTAACCAGGGCAACTTGGGACGTTACGTGGGGGACAGTGATGGCAGAGAATGACGCTTCAGGCCCGGCAGGTCCTGGGACTCTGGGCTTGTTCCATACACAATCATAGTTGTGGCTTCTCAAGCAAGCATTAGCCACAACGTTCCTCTGAGCACGGCGTTCCTTAGAATGGCAATGCATGATTGATTTCTGCATTCCGGCATTTGGATGGCATCCAGGTGGGGCTGGAGGATGCAGAAAGCAGCTGACTTTAGTTATCAGGGCAAAGCAATGTCCAAACATCCACCACGAGAGCCCCAATTTTAGCTTTTGTTGAAACTAAGTGTCGGTGAGAATTTGGAGCAAAGAGACTGTTCACACATCACCGCTGGAGGCCTGGATTGGCTTTGGAAAAGTGGCCCTGAGGGGCTGGAGCAATACTACTGAGGGGAGGACACCTGTCTTGCCCGTGGTCAGCCCGTGTTTGATCCTCAACTTCCCGGATGGTCCCCAGGGCCCGCCAGGAGTGATCCCTGAGTGCAGAGTCAGGGGATAAATTCTGAGCAATGCAGGACGTGGCCCCCCAACACAACAAACACAAAAACAAAAACAAACGGAGGCTATGCATCTTCGTGGCTCAACAGCGCCCCTTGACTGCTCTGGAGAAACTCGGGTGTGTCTGCCAGGGGCCAATTTGGGAAGACTCCCTGGGCTCTGTGACGGGAGCCCCCCAAAAGGAAGCTGCCAAGTGCGTTTTGCAGCAGGCGGCCTCAACAACATTGTATATTCAGACGCTCAATATTTATAAAGCAATGAATATGAAAGAACGACATGTACCCACAATAACGTGGATGAGTTTCAAAGCGTATGTTGCACGAGGAGTCAAGAGGAAACATATTGTGGAATCCCATTTATATCCCTTTGGAAAACAGAGCACGAAGTTTGGGATTCAGAGAGAGGCTGCAAGGACAAGGGCTGAAAGTGATCTCCATCCAAATGAGGCTGATGGTTGCTTCAAGAGCCGTGGGGAACAGTATCAGGAGCAAGGAAGAGGGGCCCCCGTCAGGCATGGAACCCGGGGAGCAAGCTGGAGTGGGGCACAGATTCCCCAGCCTTTAATTCTCTCGACCCTGCTGTATGCCAGTAATAGCACAGAACCACAAAGAGCTGAGTGTTCTGGGAATTATGGCCATTAATATTGGGCCGACCCAAAATTAGAACTCAGAAGTTTATCTTTTTTATAATTTTTTTTATGTTTAATTATCATTTCATGGTCTATTCAAACTTCATCTCCATTTATTTTTTATTTATTTATATTTTTTTTTTGCTTTTTAGGTCACACCCAGCAATGCTCAGGGGTTACTCCTGGTCTGCACTCAGGAATTACTCCTGGCTGCTCGGGACCATATGGGATGCCGGGGATCGAACCCAGGTTGGCTGCATGCAAGGCAAACACTCTACCGCAGTGCTATCGCTCCGGCCCCCAGAACTCAGAAGTTTAAGGACTTATTTTTATTATTAGGTATTTTTGGGGCTTGGGGATTGGGGGCCTCACCTGCCAGTGCTCAGGGTTATTCTTGGTTCTGTGCCCAGGGACCATATGTGGTATTGGGGAATTAAACTGAGGTCAGCAGGATGCAAGGCACACACCTTAACTCCTGTACTTTCTATTTTTAATTTATTTAAAATATTAAATTTTAAGACATTAAAATTTATGAATACATGTTACATTTTACTGAACATGGCTATATAGATATAATTTTTTTTCTTTTGGGGGGTCACACCTGTCAGTGCTCAGGGGTTACTCTGGGTTCTGCATTACTGGGTTCTGAATTACTCCTGATGGCTCTTAGGAGACCCTATGGGATGCCAGGGATTGAACTTGGCTTGGCCACGTGCAAGGCAAATGCCCTCCCTGCTGTCCTATTGCTCTACACCCTGAACACAACTATACTTTACAAAACAAAAAGTTAACATGGGGGTTAGGGGGAGATGCAGGTACTGGTCATGTGACCGCAAATGTTTCCCAAACTTGAGTGCTTGCATTGAAGAGAGTGAAGAAATCCAGTTCTGCAAAGACAGGGTGGTGGAAAGGAGGGTGTGGTGGGCGTCTGTCCACTTAGTGGAGGGTAGTCTTGGGTATAACATGAGCACTTGACAACAGTGACCAGCTCAAAGACTGCCTGTGGTGTAGACCTTAAACTATCACATCAGTGAGCACGTTAAATGATGCGCTTGTGACACTGGACGTGGCTGGTTTAGCTTCACACCAAATGGTTCTGTCTTCTGCGCTCTCACTCCCCATGGGGATCCATGTTCTGCTGATTTAATAAAGCCCTTCAACATTTCATTTATGACACTACGCAATGTAACAACCGCATTCAGAGTCCCGAGTTGTAGTGCAGAAAGTAGGATGCTCGCCTTGCATGGAGCCAGCCTGGGTTTGACCCCAGATCCGTATAGACTCCCTCAGTCCCTGCCTGAAGAGATGTTCAGACAAAGCCAGGAGTAAGCCTTGAGCACAGTTGGGTGCGGCCCAGCACCCAAAATCCAGACCACAACAAAACAGAAACCAGCCAGTCACTAAAGGTCATTAAATCCCAGAGGCTAAGGAATAAACATTGGCAAGCTGTGAAAATTTAACTGTTTACCAGAGAGCTAAGCGTGAGAGCTCCATGGATGACAACACCACCCATTGTTCCAGGAGACAGTCTCACATTGTGAGTGTTGAGAAAACAAGAACCCCGCAAATGGCACAATGGAAGGCCACACCCCATGTCCTTCTTTGAGGAGAAAAGGAAGGGTGGGTGGGGGGCCCCGGGGTTACTGGATGTGCAACCTCAAGCAACAGCTTGGTGTTTTGTCTCTAGACTGACTGTGTGGGCAGCTAACGTCCCTTAGGATAGTGGAATGACCAAGTGTGACATTTCATCAGATTAGCAATTTTCACTCTGTCATCAGGGACATTGCTAAGGGAAGCCGCCATTTCCTGTGACGCTGAGCGTGCAAAGTCTTGGGGATTCAATAGTGAACAGCCTGGCTGGATGATGCTGCCTGGACCCAGACCCAGTGCCGACCGTCTCACTGAGCTTGTCTTTGGATGAGCAACGCAGGCATCAGTGTGAAAAGGACAAACACACACTTTGGCATTGCTTGTAAAACGAATTGTTTCCACTGCCGGGTCTGGGAGAGAGGACTGCATTCAGGGTGCATGCCAGCGAGCCCCCAGCCCAGGGTCGATTCCCGATACCATGTGGTCCCTTAGGTACACCCTGGTGGCCCCCAGCCTGGCCACAGCCTCCCTCAGAACCTCGGACCCTTCCCACCCTCAGGCTCTTAGATTCAACCGCTGTCATGGGGGTGGCGAGGACCATTGGTGGGGCTTCCCAGGCCTCCTGAGCACCTCATGGGAGGTCTCCAGGTCACTTTTAACCTTAAATTTCTGATGGATGTCAGGGGGTTCAGAGACCGCGCTGAAAACCACTTCAACCCGGGCAAGGAGGTCGGCCTGGAGTAACTAACTGGTCAGCTTCCCAAGGCGAAAGCTAAACATAAGACGTGTGTGCGTGCGTGCGTGTGTGTGTGTGTGTGCATGTATGTGTATGTACATACACATATGGGTATGCACATGGCGTACTCTCGCCTCTATGTGAAATACAGATGCAATTTTATGAGACTGATTTTTTTTTCTTTTTGGGTCACACCCGGCAATGATCAGGGCTTTCTCCTGGCTCAGCACTCAGGAATTTCTCCTGGCGGTGCTTGGGGGACCATATGGGATGCCGGGGATAGAACCTGGGCCGGCACAGGCTGGCAGCGTGCAAAGGCAAACGCCCTACCCGCTGGGCTATCGCTCAGGCCCCAGATTGATTTTAAGTGCCCAGGGATGGGCAAAGTGGGAAGAGAGACTGAGGGAAGGTGGGGGAGAGGGAGAAGAAGAGAGGAGAGAGGGAAAGGGTGGTGTTAGGAGACATCAGAGGCCGGTTTCTCTCAGCTGGTTCATTATTTCCAGGGCTCAGAAAGCTCTAAAATAATGGGAACCCTGGTAAATAGCAGGAAATTGAGCCAAATGGCTCTAGGGAAGACATGTAGACGCCAGGTATCCTGAAAGTCAGCTAACAACCGTGGGGGGTTTGCTTTTATTTCTCCTGGGCCACCCTTGAGGTGCTTAGGGAGGGCTGACTCCCTGCTCTGGGCTCAGGGATCACTCTCTGGCAGGCCTTGGGGGGACCCTCTGGGCTGCTGAGGATTAAATTGGGGTTGGCCCTGTGCAAGGCAAACGCCCCACCTGCTGTCCTATTGCGCTGGCCTCTGCAATTCATCTTTCTCTTTTCTTTTCTTTCCATTTCTTTGTAGTTTAAACTTGTTTTTGGTGTTTGCACCTGGCGATGCTCAGGGGTTCCTCCTGGCTATGTACTCAGGAATTAGTCTTGGTGCTAGGGGGACCCTATGGGATGCTGGGGACTGAACCTGGGTTGGCTGCATGCAAGGCAAACACCCTCTCTGCTGTACCGTCTCTCTAGCCTCTGTAGTTTGAGCTTTTTGTCTTGACTTTTTCACTTTTCATTCATGACTGCAGTCCCCTTTTGTCAGTTCATACAATTGTGCCGTGACTATGAAGAGAATCTATGTATCAGGTCACAACCTACTGGGGGCGCTGGACATGCCCAGGACAGCCTGGGCACAGGGGTGCCAGACCATGCTGCAAAACCAACACTGAAGTGGTGACCTTCAGTCAAGACCCGGCCCACGTGTTTCTGGGCTCCTCCCTCAGCCAGTGGGAGCCACAGGGCTGCTTCCCATGTCCTTCACTGTGTTCCTGCTCCCCCGAACCTCCCCCCAACACACACTCGGGCTAGACTAATCCCCATGCAGTCCACGTTCCGGAATGACCCAGGGCTGGCTGACATCAGGTGCGCGGACTCAGTGAGATGAGCTCAACAGCACAAACGGTCGTCTCCCGTTTGGACCCGACCTCGGGCTGACCGGGCGGCTTCACCACCAGCCTCCTTCTCACCTCTAAGAATGGCAGGACCAAGGGAGCAATGGAGACTGTGGCAGGTGTGGAGAGGGCCGGAAACCACCATCTCCCTCCCTGTCCGCTGCCCGCCATGCCAGAACAGAGAGGTGGGTGGAGGGGGCCGAGCAGAGACAGAGAAGGGTGGAGGGTCCTCACCCTCTGCTCCCCTCCTTGGGGACTCCATTGCACCATCATCAAACTCACCCCCTAAGCCCCACTGCCCGCTCAGGGGGAGGAGGGACGTGTCCTCGCCTCAGTCTCAGCTCCGGGCTCTCTCCCTGGTGCTGAATCCCGGTGGCATTACGCGGGACTAAATATGGCCACACCTGGGCCAGTTATTAAACTTGTGCTGCTGAAGAAGAAGCCTCCAAAGCAAGTCTTTGGTGGTGATGGTGGAGGTGAAACGCAATTGTGCAAAGACCAGGGCACCTGGCACAGAGCAAGGAGGTGAGATCTTGTGTCGTGACCCCTTTGTCACTGTCCCCGTGGCCTTGGAATAAAAAAAGGTCCAAGGGACACCCGCACTGTGATCTCAGAAGCTGCCAGGGAGACGCAGAAGCACAAATAAAACAAAATCAATGGAACCTAAGGAACCAATAGGGTGGAGTTTGGGGGCCAGTTTCTGGACTCAGGTCTAGTAGGGTCCGTAAGAGACAACCCCAAGGCAGCGCCCCACGTGGCCGGAAAATATCAGTGTCATTTCTCAAGGGACTAAGCGGTTCTACTAATCTGAGCAGGACATGATTTCATAGGATGACTTGCAATTTCGTTTTGTTTTCACACTCAGCAATGCTCTTGGCTCTGTACTCAGGGATTACCCTGGCGGTGCTAGGGGACCATCTGGGATGCTGGGGATCGAACCCAGCTGTGTGCAGGGCAAAGCACCTCCCTGCTGTACCGTCTCTCCAGCCCCTGACCTGTAATTTTGAGGAAGACCGTTGCACAAAGTCTGCTCACAGCATAGCACGGGGACTTCCAAAGCAAAGACGTGTCCCAAGAGCAGGAGAATCTCCCAATGTACCAACTCAACCGGGACCCAGGGGGATGCTGGGCTTGACAGCTCATTGCTAACTCAAGCTGCCATGTCCTGCGGAGGGGCTCCGTGAAACCCACCAAAATTCAATGTGCTGAGTTTTTCTTTTTCTACAGATCCACAAATGCAAGTTTTTGTTTCACTTATTTCAGGGTCAGCAAGTGCCCGGCCCCGTCTCTTCTCTCTCTGACCCACCTGCTTTTTGAGTCACACCCAGCAATGCTCAGGGGTTACTCCTGGCTCTGCACTCAGGAATTACTCCTGGCGGTGCTTGGGGGACCATATGGGATGCCGGGATCGAACCCTGGTTGGCAGTGTGCAAGGCAAATGCCCTCCCGCTGTGCTATCACTCTGGGCCCTGACCCACCTGCTTTTATTTTCACTTGTATAACTGTCTTTCCGTTCATCATCGATTTGCTTGAGCGGGCACCAGTAACATCTCCATATGTCCTTTCTCATGCTAGTTGAGCCCAAGGGCATCCGTTTGCTCCAGAAACATAAAGAGCCTCAAACTATTCCATCAGGTCATGGGAATGAGGTCTATAATTGTTACTGGTATTTGGCATGTCAAATACGACATGGGTAGCTTGCCAGGCTCTGCCGTGCAGGTGGGATACTCTTGTAGTCAACTCTGAACTGTGTGGCTGCAAGCAGCCGCACAAGCTGGGCTGTGATCAGCTCTTCTGCTGGGTGGAGTTCTGATGAGAGGGAGTCTGGATGTGGAAAATGGCGGCCCTCATGGTGTGTGTGGGGGGTCCTCTGGCTTCTTGCAAGGCTCTGCTGGGGTGGTGGGCCAGGGCTAGAACCTGCCATCCCTCTCAGGCGCTTTTATTTTACTATTGGTAATTTACCAAAATAGGTGGCAGGTCCTAAAAGGGTATGGGGAGGGGCGTGAAGAACTATAAGACAGCGGCCTGTGAAACGATGTGGAAATGCCTTGCACGTGGCTGACCTGAGTTCAAGCCCTGGTATCTCACCTCGTACCCCCGAGCACTGTCAGGAAGTAATTCCTGAGTACAGAGCAGGCATCACCCCTGAGCTTTGCAGGGTGTGGCCCAAAAAAACAAAACAAAAACAAGACTAAAAAAAGAAAAATGCAACAAGGGATCCTTTGCTGCCCAGCTGAGGGCCATGCTGGCATTGCCCGAAGCTGGTCGTGACAGTCCGGCGGGCAGTGCAAGGAGGAGGCGCCTCTTACATCATCCCCACCGGGTGAAGCTCCCTCCACCACAAATCGGCTCCCAAACTTATCTCTCATCCAACGTTCCCCACCTGGAAAAAAATGGTACCTTCTGAGCTGGAGCGATAGTACAGTGGTTGAGCTGGGCTTGATCCTCAGCCTCCCAAGGCCTTTCAGGAGGGATCCCTGAGCACAGAACCAGGAGTAAGCCCTGAGCACTGCCAGTGTCCGCCACATGGCACGTTCCCTATTGCCCTCCACATAAGCATCTAATTATTTGGGGAGTTTTTTTTCTAAATAAAAGCCCCAGTGGAGTCTGGGCTTGTCTCTGGTGATTCTGCTGTAATTAGTCTGGGTTGCTGATCTCTGTAGAAGCCTTGTTTGGAAAGTAGCCCTGGTCTGGGCTGAGAATGGGTGCTCCGAGTCGGCATCCTGAACATGGGTCCTCCCTCCTCCCGCTACGCCTTCAATCACTGAACACATGCCTTCCCAGCATGCCTGCAGGGCTCACTCCTGGTTCTACGGCCAGGGTCACTCTGGCAATGCCTGGGGCACCCGACGGGGTGCTGAGGATCAACCCAGGGTTAATTACTGGGGATCATTACTCGCAAGGTCAGTGCCTTAACTGTTGTACTATCTCTCCTGCCCAACAACTACATCCTTTATTTTTTTTTAAATCACCGTGAGATAGACCATTACAAAGCTGATTAGGTTTAAGTCATACAGTGTTCCAGCACCCATCCCTCCACCAGGGCCCATTTCCCAGCTCCAATGTCCCCAGTTTCCCTTCCCCCGCCAGAACCTTCTATGGTAGGCTCTCTCTCTCTCTCTCTCTCTCTCTCTCTCTCTCTCTCTCTCTCTCTCTCCCTCCCTCTCTCTCTCTCCTTTTGCGCATTGTGGTTTGCAATACAGACACCGAAGGGTACCATGTATATCCCTTTATCTATTTGCAATACTCAGTTCCAGTCTAGTGTCACCATTCCCAACTATTATTGTCAAACTGGTCCCTTCTCTGTCTTGCCTTTCCTCTCCCCACGCCTCCAACACTTATGGTAGATTTCCAACACTGGCAAGTCCTCCTGGCCTCAGTTTTGCCTGGCTTTGGAGATTAGTCTCATGCTATGTTTTTTTATACTCTGCAAATAATGCAGTTATTCTATACCCTGACAGCTATCTTTAAAGGGTAATTCAGGAGTTGTGGCTCATCATGCTATAGACAGTGAGGTCATGCAACAGCATATACACGTTTGCGTATGGAACAGCCCCATCCCGCAGCACACATACACATGCTCACGTATGAAACAGCTCTGTCCCTCAGCACATACACATGCTCATGTATGAAATAGCCCCGAGCAGCAGCACACACACACATGCTCACGTATGAAACGGCCCCGTCTAGCAGGACACATACACGCTCACATATGAAACAACCCTGTTCAGCAGTACACACAGATGCTCACGTATGAAACAGCCCCATCCCGCAGCACACACACACACACACTCATGTATGGAACAGTCCCTTCCAGCAGGACACACACATGCTCACATATGAAACAGCCCCATTCAGCAGGACACACACATGCTCACGTATGAAACAGCTCCATCCCGCAGCACACACACATGCTCATGTATGTATGTATGAATCAGCCCTGTCCGCAGCACACACACGCTCACGTATGTATGAAACAATGTCCTGCAGCGCATCTCACTCCTCTCTCCATTACTGTTTCATGTTCCCACATATAAAACCGCTTCATCTTTTTGATTGTGAGCCAGTCATTTTTTGGCATCAGGCGGAGGCGAAAAGGAGCTGGCTGTATACCCATCAGCACTGGATACCCATCACTCACCCATCAGATATTCACGGAGCCCCTTACAGGGCTGGCTGTCAGCGAGCTGAAGAACAACCATCAAAACATAAAACGAAGTTCCTGCAGACTTTAAAGTTACAGCTGTCCAGTGAAAATCATTTCAAACGTGCTCCCTGTCTCCCAAAGAACTGGCCAGAGCAAACACCTTCCCTCCGATGCATGGGAAAGACCTGCCTGGGCTTCTCCAGTGAGCAAACAGGCCGCTCTTATTAACCTGGAGCGGAGACAAACATTATCGTTCCTCCAGGACCATCGGCGAGGCAGATAAATGAGTGAATTTACTCGGGACTTAATTTTAAAATAAAAGTCACTGTATTTAGATAAATGAATTAATTTACACGAGATTAAATTTAGAAATAAAAGTCGGTGTGTGTAGTGTGAGTGAAATTGCCAAGTAATTTCTGTTCTCTCTAGAGTTTTCGTTGTCGGTCTGATATTAAATAAAGATCTATAAAAAGGAAATACAGCCACTCTAAACCTTTTCTGTGATAATAAAAACCTCATTGCTCTCACGATGTGTTTTAGTTTTTTCCCTCCCTTTAACACCGTGAATAAAGGGGCTGGAGCAGTGAGCCCAGCGGGAGGGCACTTGTCTTGCCCGCAGCTGACCCGGGCTCGATCCCCGGCATCCCGTAGGGCTCCCGAAGCCAGCCAGGAGTGATCCGGGAGCAGAGAGCCAGGAGGAAGCCCTGAGCACTGCTGGTTGGGCCCCAAAGACAAACAAAACAAACACCCCTTGCCCCAGCCCGGGACCAGCGTCCCCTCCTCCTGTCACCCCGGGCCTGCTGGTGACCACAGGATTCCCTGCAGAGTGACTGACAGCTCTGAGGTCACCTGCAGGGAGAGTCCAGTACCAAGTCTCGCTGACTTTGCCGAGCACCCAGAATTGTGCTCCCCAGAGCTGCACCCCGTCCTGGTGCCCAGAGCCATGAGCCCTGTGACTCCTGTGGCCCCCAAACCGTGTGTGTCCCTGAGCTTTCATTCTCCCTGGGGCTCTGCTTCATGTTTCTGGGTGCCTGCGCCACCTCACTGCCCTGCAGTGGCCAGCACAGAGCTGGGCAGACAAGGCGCTCGGCTGCAGGCCCACTGGAGGCTGAGAGCTATAAGTGGGGGACCCCAGCCCCAGGCGATGGGGAGAGACTCTCCCTAGAGCTTGAGGGCAGCTCCTGTGCACCCCCGACACTGAAGAGGAGGACCAGCACCTGCCCCCAAATACAGGACATGGACCTGTTCAGAAACGTGGTCCCCGAGATAAGGGGCGTCTTCTCTGGGTTATAAGTCAGAGGTGGGGCAGGGGAGATATCACAGTGGGTGGTATTTGCTCTGCACACAGCCAGCTCAGGTTTGAACCCTATAGGGTCCTCTGAGCCTCACCAGGAATGATTCTAGAGCACAGAGTCAGGAGTAAGCCCTGAGCATTGCTAGGCATGGCCCACATGCAAAAATGAAATGAAATAAAATAAAAGGTAGTAAAAGATGGGTAGAAATGCTTTATAATTCTCAAGGACTTACTAGGAGATTTCACATCTTTTAGTAGGTGTGCAGCAAATGGAGACATCCAAGATACACTGAGCTATATTCATAAAACGGTGATATTGACAGTGATATTATCTATACAGGAATTGTCGGGGATATTATACCTCATGGAAAGTGAGCGAGTGAGCATCAGAAACAAGGAACATTAGCCTGAAATAGTCAGCCGGGACAAGTGGGTTTATGAGGTTTTATAGAACACGGTACCTACACAGCAGAACTCACTTTTTGTTCTAAGGACACAAGGAAGTTTTTAAAGGACCAACTGTATGCTGGCACACAAAACAGTCTCAATACATTTAAAAATATAGAAATCAGACGAATAGCTGATCACAATGCTACATGATTACCGCTTAACCAGGAAGAAAACAAGAAAAACTCAAACACGGAACGAAGGAATCTGCTTCTTAACAGCTATTTAATAAATAAATTAAAGCAGAAACAAAAATACCTGAAAGAAGTAAAGGAAAAAGCTCCACAAGTTATGGATGAGTGAAAGTGGTACCAAGAGCGATACAGGCCTTCACGAAGAAACAAGACAAACAACGGAAGAGAATTTAGCCTTCTAGCCCAAGTGAATGCCAAAAGAATAGGAATTAACGCCAAAATTTAGTAGGAGGCAGAAAACGATAAAAAAAAAGAGAGCAGAAATAAAACAGAAACAAAACCCAAATGATGCAAAAGAGAAATGAGACAGAGTTTGATCTTTCAACTAGGTTAGCAAAATTGTCCAACTTTTTAGCTGATGATAAAGAAAGGAAGAGGAAAAAGGACGAACAGAATCAGAAATGAAGGGAAATGATACAGAAACGCGAAGGACGCCTCGAGGCCAGCGAGAATGGCAACAGGCCCCAGATTTAATCATGCAGAACGGACGCTCCCACGTTCAGAGAAGCCCAACCTACCAAGTCTGGGTAGAAAAGAAGTGCTCTCATCAAATCAGGAATCAGATGACCCAAGTCTGGGATCTAAGACTAATGAAAAACTTCCAGTGGGCAGAGATACAGCTCAGTGGGACGGGGAGCGGCCTCACGTGTGCGGGGCCCTGGGCTTGAGCCCCACCATCAAGCAAACCGTTACCAAAACAACCTTCCCTCCAGGGGCTTGACAAAAAGAGAAAAATGCAGGTTCATGTTTCTGATAAAACATTATGAAACATTAGATACAGTGATATATGAAAATTCTCCACAAAACGCTAGAAAATCAACACTGAATGAGAAGGGTCAGACCCCCACCAGGATAAAGTCGAGTAGGATTTCCTCTAGGCACACAAGACTGATTCAATACGAGTAAATAAACCAATATGCTACATTGATATAAAAGGTGCGTGATAGTATCCATAGATGAGAAGGCACTTGATAAGACTGAGCATCATTTTTTAAAATTTTATTATACTACTGTGAAAGACACAATTACCAAGATGTTCATAGTTGGGTTTCAGTCATACAATCCCCATACAGCACCATCCCTCCACCAGAGCACATTTCCCACCACCAATGTCCCCAGAGTCCCTCTTCCCTCCCCAGCTTCCTCTATAGCACAACCAACTTCCTTCCTTCCTTCCTTCCTTCCTTCCTTCCTTCCTTCCTTCCTTCCTTCCTTCCTTCCTTCCTTCCTTCCTTCCTTCCTTCCTTCCTTCCTTCCTTCCTTCCTTCCTTCCTTCCTTCCTTCCTTCCTTCCTTCCTTCCTTCCTTCCTTCCTTCCTTCCTTCCTTCCTTCCTTCCTTCCTTCCTTCCTTCCTTCCTTCCTTCCTTCCTTCCTTCCTTCCTTCCTTCCTTCCTTCCTTTCTTTCTTCCCTTTCTTTCTTCCCTTTCTCTTCTTCTCTCCCTTCTCTTACACATTGTGGCTTGCCATACATACATTTTGGGGTTATCATGTATATCCCTTTGCCTACATTCAACTGAGCATCCATTTTTTTTTTTTTTTTGCTTTTTTTGGGTCACACCTAGCAACGCTCAGGGGTTCCTCCTGGCTCTGCACTCAGGAACCACTCCTGGCGGTTCTTGGAGTACCATATGGGATGCCGGGGATTGAACCCGGGCCGGCATAGGCCGGCTGCGTGCAAGGCAAACACCCTACTCGCTGGGCTATCGCTCTGGCCCCTGAGCATCCATTTTTTTAAAGTATTTTATTATACCACCGTGAGATATACAAATAAAAAAGATATACAATTAAAAAAGTTCATGTTTGGGTTTTGGTCATACAGTGTTTCAGCACCCGTCCCTCCACCAGTGCCCATCTCCCACCACCAACATCCCGGTTCCCTCCCCTTCCCCAGCCCTGCTCCATGGCAGGTTCTTTATTTCTTTCCCTTTCTCTCTCTTTCTCTTTTACTTCCCTTCCAGACTATGGATTACAGAACATACATTAAAAGGTTGTCATGTGTATCCTTTTGCCTCTATTTAATGCTCAGTTCTAGGTTGGCATTAGTACCCTCGACTATTATTAGCACCCTGTTCCATTTTCTGTCTTACCTAAACTCTGACTCCCACACGTTTGTGATAATTTCCACCTTTGACAAGACCTCCTGATATATGTTTCATTTGACCTTGGATATTGGTATCATAATATGTACATATATATTTATGCCATGCAAATAAATGCAGTCATTCTGTATCTGTCTCTCTCCTTCTGGCTAATTTCGCTCAACATAATCTTCTCCATGTCCATCCATTTATAGGCAACCATTTTTGATTAAACTGTCAACATAATGGGGAGAATGAATTTATATATGTATAAGTGTATACACGTCTTGTTTGCCAAAGCATCGAAAATCAGATAGGCTGGACAAGTAATGCTATCTAGAGCGACTGCTGGACTAGAGCTGTTACCAACTGGATCCCGTGGGATATCAAAGGTCACGTGGTCGCCCAGCTACAAGATGGTCAGACTTCGGAGACAGGGCCCCATGGATGGCTGGGGAGGCTGGCGCTCGTCTCGCGCCGGGCCTAGCTGACCATGGAACCCGAGGAGGACAGATGGGTTTTGGGAGTGGGCCCGTCGCCTCTGGGGGTCCCGGAAGCAGCCCGATGAGACTTCGCCCATCACACTAGCCACCATTTTTGCTGTCCGGACACTGCAAAACTGCCTCACGACCAGATCAACAGAGCAAAGCCAGTTCGAGCCCAGGTAGGCGGCTCCAAGAGGCAGGAATCACTGGGAAGTCGTCAGATGGAGGCGTGGTCGTCCCTTCCCCCCTTCCATCTTGTCGAGCCTGGTGGTCCTGCCCGGGAGCTGCACGCGGGCCATCAGACAGGGCCCCACGGACGGCTGGGGAGGCTGGCGCTTCGGCTCGCGCCCGGGCCTAGCTGACCATGGAACCCCGAGGAGGACAGATGGGTTTTGGGAGTGGGCCTGTCGCCTCTGGGGGTCCCGGAAGCAGCCCAATGAGACTCGCCTATCACACTAGCCACCATTTTTGCTGTCCGGACACTGCAAAACTGCCTCACAACCAGATCAACAGAGCAAAGCCAGTTCGAGCCCAGGTCGGCGCGGCCCAGGTGCGGTCCACTAAAATAGTGAAACAGTGATGTCTTTTGGTGCACTGCATTCCACGAAGAGCAGGAAAGTTTTTTTGGGAGGGGAGATGTAGGGAGGAAGGAAATGACATGCAGAACCCGCCAGGTGGTTGGAGGTGCGGGAGGGGGGAGGGAGGTGGGGACATTGGTGATGGGAGATGGTTTTGGGCGGAGGGTGCGTGTTGGAACACTGTGGAACCAAAGCTCTACATGAGCATCTTTCAATTAAAAAAAAAGAAGGTGGAATCTACCACAAACATGTGGGAATCAGTGGTTAGGTAAGACAGAGAAGGGAACAGTGTGATAATATTTGTCAAAAGTGACAATGCCATCCTAGAACTGAGCATTGAATATAGGAAAAAAGATATACATGATAATCTCTAAATGTATGTATTGCAATCCACAATGTGTAAGAGAAGAGAGAAAGAGAGAGAGAGAGAAGAGATAAAGAGCTTGCCATAGAGGCAGGCTGGGGAGGGGGGGGGGGGAAGTGGGGATATTGGTGGTGGGAGATGGGCACTGGTGGAGGGGATGGGTGCTGGAACACTGTATGGCGGAAACCCGAACATGAACATCTTTGTAGTTGTATGTCACATGGCGGTGTAATAAAATATTTAAAAAAAAAGATGGTCAGACTTCCTTGTCAAGACCCTGAGCGAATGGTTCGAGGCTCTTCGTATTCCTGAAGCGGCCAGATGCCATTGGGCTACATGGGAACTTGATAGGGTCAAATGGAAATATTACTGGCACCTGCTCGGAGCAAATCAATGAATAATGGGATGTCAAGTGATCAAGTATATATATATATACATATGTATGTATGTATATATATATACACACACCCGCGCACATAATAAAGGCCATAAATTAGAAACCCCAGCAATACCCTACCCACTTTTGAGAAACAGGAAATTTAACTTTAAAGTCAGTTACAGGGGCCGGAGCGACAGTACAGTGGGAAGGGCTCTTGCCTTGTATGTTGCCCACCCAGGTTCCATCTCCAACATCCCATATGGTTCCCTGAGCACTGCTATGAGTCATTCCTGGGTGCAGAGGCAGGTGTAATACCCATGGGGTGTGGCCCAAAAAATCAAATAAAAAAAGTAATGGGGAACAAAGCTTGCTCTTCAAGCCCATGTTTTCCCTTGAACGTGCATCTCGCTGTCTTAGATCTCTTTGCTTACCTATTTCTGCTCTGGACAAGCTCACATGCTCTCTTAAACACATCTCTCTTTCTTCTCCTCACAATTAAGTAAGTTTCAATAAAACTATCTTGCTTCACCAAAAAAAGAGGAATAAGAGGGGATCAAGGATGTCCATGACCACCTCTTATTTACTTTAGCATTTGAGGTCTTAGCCAGACAAGGAACAAAAGAAATTCTGATTTGTTGGACATGGAGAAGATCATGTTGAGTGAAATTAGCCAGAAGGAGAGAGATAGGTATAGAATGACTGCATTTATTTGCATGACATAAATATATATGTATATATTATGATACCAATATCCAAGGTCAAGTGAAACATGTATCAGGAGGTTTTGTCAAAGGTGGAAATTATCACAAATGTGTGGGAGTCAGAGGCTAGGTAAGACAGAAAATGGAACAGTGTGCTAACAATTGTCGAAAGTACTAATACCAACCAAGAACTGAGCATTATATACAGGCAAAAAAGATACATATGACAACCCTTTAATATATGTTCTGTAATCTGCAATCTGGAAGGGAGGGAAAAGAGAAAGAGATAGAGAGAAAGGGAAAGAAATAAAGAACCTGCCATGGAGGCAGGCTGGGGGAGAGCGGAGGGAACCAGGGACATTGGTGGTGGGAGATGGGCACTGGTGGAGGGATGGGTGCTGGAACACTGCATGACCGAAACCCAAGTGTGAACATCTTTGTAACTGTATATCTCACAGTGGCATAATAAAATACTTATTAAAAATTCCAATTTGAAAAGAGGCAAAACAACCTTCTTTGCAAATGATAAGATAATGTAGAACAGAAATGATAATGATTCCATTAAGAGACTGTTAGAAACAATTAATGATTATAGTAAAATGGCTGTTTACAAAAGTCAATATACACAATAAAATCTCTTACATACTTAAATGTAAATAACAAACAAGAAAGATAAATTGGAAAGCACTCCCATTTATGGGCCAGAGAGATAGAACAGTGGGTAATGGCTTGCCTTGCACATAGCCAACCCTGGGTTGATTCCCAGTATCCCATATAGTCCCCTGAGCTTGCAAGGAGAGATTTCTGAGGACAGAGCCTGAGTAATCCCTGAACACTGCTGGGTGTGGCCCAAAACCCAAAAAAAAAAAAAGAAAGCAATCCCACATGCAACTTCATGTGACTGACCAAGGTTCCATTTCCAGACTGTAGAGGCTCCCAAGCCTCACCAGGAGTGATCCCTGAGCACAGAGCCAGGAGTCATTCCTGCGCACCACTGGTGTGGGCCCCAAATCAAGAACAAGCCAAAGGGTTAAACGTCTGGAAAAAAGTGAAACAAAGATATATCTAACTAAATCCAATAAGATGGCATAAAAAGACACACAATAAGATATTAAAAGATGAAAAGCCACATCACGTGCTTGGATGGGGAAAACTGAGTCCAGATGCAGTGTGCAAACTGAACTAAATCCCATCCAGAATTCCACTGATGGCCTGTTGCCATGGCAATGTCTCACCCCATTCCTGTTCCCTACCTATGAACACACGTGAAGGGTCGGGGATGCTGTACTGGCCTCAGGAGTGACACTCTGGGTTCAATCTCTGGCACCACAAGGAGGAGGAGGAGAAGGAGGAAGAAGAGGAGGAGGAGGAAGAGGGGGGAGGAAGAGGAGGAGGAAGAGGAGGAGGAGGAAGAGGAGGAGGAAGAGGAGGAGGAAGAGGAGGAGGAGGACGAAGAGGGAGGAGGAAGAGGAGGAAGAAGAGGAGGACGAAGAGGAAGAGGAGGAAGAGGAGGAAGAGGAGGAAGAGGAGGAAGAGGAGGAAGAGGAAGAAGAGGAAGAAGAGGAAGAGGAGGAAGAGGAGGAAGAGGAGGAAGAGGAGGAAGAGGAAGAAGAGGAAGAAGAGGAAGAAGAAGAGGAAGAAGCAGAAGAAGAAGAAGCAGAAGAAGAAGAAGAAAGAAGCAGAAGAAGCAGAAGCAGAAGCAGAAGCAGAAGCAGAAGCAGAAGCAGAAGAAGAAGAAGAAGAAGAAGAAGAAGAAGAAGAAGAAGAAGAAGAAGAAGAAGAGAAGAAGAAGAAGAAGAAGAAGAAGAAGAAGAAGAAGAAGAAGAAGAAGAAGAAGAAGAAGAAGAAGAAGAAGAAGAAGAAGAAGAAGAAGAAGAAGAAGAAGAAGAAGAAGAAGAAGAAGAAGAAGAAGAAGAAGAAGAAGAAGAAGACCTGTCCTCTTCTGGGGAATGCCCTTTTGTGGAAGCTCATTGGATGGAAGGAGGCAGCTGGTCCTTCCTGTGTGGGGGTACTGGGTGTCCCCGAACCCCCAAGCCACAATGGCCGCTGAGCATTCACACTTGGGGCTGAGCCACACTCTTGTTCAGGTTATAGGCAAAACAGGTGGGACGCCAAGAGAAGTGGGGGCAGGACCACAGAAGGTGGGGTGCAGGTGAGACCCCTCCCCATGTAAGGGGCTGAAATGCGTTCATGGGCAGTGCCAGCCCCAGCAGAGACAGTATGTGGTCGGGAGACAATGAGGATATATGAGATCTCCTGGCCCCCAGCTGGGCCCCCACAGAGAGGGGCCAGGCAGCCGTTGACAAGGCCAGTGGTGAGCCCTCACTGCAGCCCACCTGCTGCACGGCCAAACTCCAGACGCGGGGAGAAAGGAAATGCAGGGGGTCCACTCTGGGGCGCACTGCCCAGCACTGCCCACCTCATGGCTATCTCTGCTCTCACCCCTAGGCAGGGTGCCCCAAGGACTGATTCCAGCTCTCCTGACTGGCTGGGGTGGAGTCTGGGAGACTCTGAACCCTAAACAGCGCCCAGCAGGGAGGGGCAGTGTGCCCACCCGGCTGCTCTGCGGGGATAGAGTGGACCCGTCCTGGTCTGCAGGGCGGGCGGCCCTGGCTCTCACGCGTCTGTCTGGGGCCTCCATTAGGAGCGGCTTAAATTACATTTGGTGGGAAAGATAATAATGTTCCAGGTTCCAGAGAGAGTGACGGCTCCTCCAGGACAGCGGGGATGGGCATGGCAGAGTGAGGTCCTTGGGAAAGGAAATCCAGAATCCACCAAAGCATTGCACTCCGAGAGAAAGCGGAAGGGAGAGGAGAGAGATGTGGACCGGCAGGTGGCTCATTAGCTGGGCCAGCCCACAGCAGCCCTTACCGACCCCTTACACTCACCACACATCCTCCCCCACCCCCGCTGCCCCACATGTGAAAGATGTGACAGGAAGATAAAAACTCACAATTCCCCCACAAAGCTGGCACCCACCCCTCCTGCACGCACACAGAGACCTTTTTTGTTATTATTATTACTATAATTATTGGTTTTTGGGGAGTCACACTTAGGGGTGCTCAGGGCTTACTCCTGGCTCTGCACTCAGGAATTACTCCTGGCTCTGGGGGACCCTATGGGATGCCGGGGTTGGCCATGTGCAAGGTAAATGAACTGCTCTGCTATCACTCCGGACCCTCTGATTAGTCCTCTTATAAGCCCTTATTTGCATATCCAGTTTGATTGGTTTCCCCACATTCTGTCATTTGCATAAAGACATATTTGCACTCTCATTGGTCGGATGCAATCTGATGCCTTTTGGCTTTTTGGGTCACACCTTGCGATGCTCAGGGGTTCCTCCTGACTGCACTCAGGAATCACTCCTGGCAGTGTTTGGGGACCACATGGGTTGCCAGGGATCGAACTGGGATCAGCAGAGCGAAGGCAAGTGCCTCCCTTTTGCACCATTGCTCAGGCCCTGCAGAGACCCTGTTTGGGTGCAAATGACATGAAATGCCCAGGAAGGAAAAATCACTCCCAAGAGGCTCTGGAGAGCAAAAGTGCAGATTCTCTGCCAATGTCCCCTCACTTGTGGAGGCCCTGCAATGCTCTCTGGGGCACATCTGGCTTGAACCTCGGCTTTTCAACCCCTTCCCAGACTGGTCTCTGCAATATTCCCCACCCAGCACCTTCTGCTGTGGTTTGAGGCAGAACCAGAAGGACCCAGCCCTTCTGAAACCCAGCCTTTCTGTTGGCCAGAAAACAAGTGGGCAGATGCTGCCTCTCTATGGTCAGGCTTAGTCTGAGGCGTGGCCGGCAGCCTCATGCTCAGGAATCTTGTCTTCTCTGGGGAGATTCCAGCCAGGAAAGGATTCCACAGCCCTCTCCCTGACATGTGAGATCTTGAGCTGTGGCCGGCTCCCTAGATACCTGAGCCCACAGGGCAAGCACCAATCCCCAAGATTTCCTAACCTGTGTGGTCACGGACAATGGTTCTAGCTAGCGCTGGGTTTATTCATTGGCAGAGCAAGGAGAGCCATGTGTGTCCTAAATACAACCTACTGTGTGCACACGTAGGGTGGGGTCTGCTGGAGAAAGTTTGTGAGAGTCACACACACAGACCAAGGGCTCCCTTCCTTTAGCAAAGGAAGATGATTAGCAAATGAGGAGCCGGAAGGAGGTGAAGGCCCCCTCTCGCCCCACTGTGACTTGGTCCCCTCCTTCCCTCCCACCATTCACCAGGTTTCTACCACTGCTGGGTCTACAGGGAGTTATCACAGGACTCCTGTTCCAACAACGACTTCCGAGCATGTTGACATCAGTGCTGTAATTCGTGTCGATTAAGCCACATCTAAGTGGTGGCTAACGTGTGTGCCAATGCTAACACGGTCCATATATTTTTTTCTCTTTTAAGTTAAACTTGTTCCCCTGGCGTTCAGGACTCTCATAAATCAAAGATCAACTCGGGCAACAGCAGAGCTGCTGGAAGCTGGGCGCCAGGCCCAGGACCTGGGTGTCAATCCTGGAGAGAGACTCACCCCGGGCAAAGCACTTACTAAAAGAGAGAGGCTGATGGTCTCAAAAAGTTTCTCGGGAGGGATTCTCCGTGGGGTGTTGAGACAGGGCCAAAGCGGGCTCCTTACATAGCCCAGTCCAATAGGCACCTGCTTCTGCACACCTGTTACTTGCCCTTCCCCCATGTATTTGCAGTCTTAGCATGAAAGAGAAAAATGAAAACTCATAAGACAAGATCCCTTTTTTCATGCACAGATTTTTAAAAAGACATTTTTAGCCCACAAATTACTGCTCCATGCCCTTCCTCTGGGGCGCTAGACCAAAAGGGCAGCTTTAAGGGAGCATGGCTCTCTGTGCATGGGCATGCGAAAGGCACAGAACTGGAAGCTGATGCAACTTCCGGCCACGCCCCCATAGGGGAGGAGAACCTTGTTGGTTAAGGAAAAGTGCCTCCTTCAGAGAACTGGGTAGTGCGTACTTCCCTTTCCAAGCCTGCAGGACTCTTGAACACATCATATTCTCCAGCGCATTCTTCTGCTTTGCAACACGAGGGGGTCCTGGTTTAACCCTTGGCTGTCTGGCTGCCTCCCTCCCCTGCCTGGTACCCTGTGGTCTGGGAAAGGGAAGGAGGAAGACCAAGCTCACGTAACTCTTCCTACAGGCCACCCATCCCGCATCTCTGTGCCGCATCTAGCCAGCCAACTTCATCCCAGGTGTTGCCAGCCCAGGGAAAAAAACAGCATGAATCTGGACCAGGCATTACCTGGGAATCCCCCTGGGACTCTCGACTTATCCCCTGTTGACAAGAGGCCACTAATGGACTGCGGCCATGCCACAGAATGTGTCTTGGTCCCTTCCAGGCAGAGTGACATGAGCGTCCCTGACCCCCAGAATGAGTCCACGAAGCTTGTTTTGGCAGGTAAAGTGCAGACAGAGGTGCCCATGTATGAGTAAAACCTGTTTGGGAGTGGGGATATGGGACCCTCCTGCCTGCCTGGAAGAGACTGTCATTGGGGTGGGGTGGGAGGCAGAATTCACTGTGATCTAGATCTAGGCAAGCTGGCCAGAAAGAAGGGAGCTCCGAGAGGGACTGGCTGATTTATGGGGCATATCGAATTAGGGAGGCAAGTCCATCAATTTAGGAAGATGGAACCTTTCCTAATCCCCCCCAAAAGGAAGAGACTGAGCCTAGGGTGGACTCTCGGAGAGGGCTAACATTTAAAGGCGAGAATCTAAAGACACAGAGAGTCCTTGCTCTAGCGTGATAAATTGTGGATGGATGAAAAATCCTTTTGAGTCATGCAAAATGACTCTGGGGTGAGGGCACGTCTAAAGCCCGTATTCAGGGCATCTGTAGAATCCTGATAAGCCCAACGAAGTGGCTAATACACTGAGTGCTAGGGAGAAATTCTCTTGATGTCTGAAATGACCCGGGAGCTGGAGGAGAGCTCAGGAGCTGAGCACAGGCCTTGCATAGCAGGACTTTGGGTTTGATCCCCAGCCTTCCATACCCTCCCTCCCCACCCCAGAACCACTAGAGGTGACTTCCAAGCACAAAGTCTGGAGCTAAGTAGCCAGAGTATCACTGAGAATGACTCCAAACACGAAAGCAAACCAACAAAAAGTCCCTAACTAGAAAAAAAGTAAAATAAAGAAGTAAACAAGAAGCTGATGTAAATCTGCCTTTGTTAGCACCCGAGGCTGCTGAGTGCGCGTGGAGGGAGAAGAGGAAAGATTCCTAGCAAAATGTGCTTCAGAGCTCTGGGGAGCGGCACAGGAAGAAGATCTGGAATGATACCAATGGTGCTTAGGGACTAGGGGACTTGGAGATTGCAATTTATTGATTGTTTATTTGGAGTTTTCCTTTTTTTCCCTAAAGTGATCATATGCTATGTGCATAAGGAAAAAGCTAATTTTCCTACAAATGCATGCTATATGTTTGTGAAGACAATACTTCACACACAGATTACTTTTATGGTTAAAAGGAGGACGGGGAATAGTGGAGGAGCATTTGCCTTGCCTAGGGCCAATCTGGATTCCATGCTCAGCACCCAATGTGGTCCTCTGGGCCCCACCAGGAGAGATCCCTGACCGTAAAGCCAAGAGTAAGCCCTGAGCTCTGCTGGATGTGCCCCCACCAAAAATGAGGACCCAGCATGCATGGCTTTTGTGACTCCATTTTGTGGGCACAGCGAGCTTGAAATCACCTCAGGTCCTTGCTTACATTCTCAGCCCACACTGGGGTCGAATCTGGAGAAACTCTTGCCCTGAATCTGGAGAAACTCTTGTGTTTTAGGGGACAACCATAGCTGGACGGTCCAACCTCAGGCCATCTCACAAGCTGCTTCTCTGGGCTGTCCCTTTGGCACCGACAGTCTGGGGTGAATGACCGTCTGGGCATCCCTGATCTCTGGGATTGAGCAACTTCATTTTTTGGGTCGGGCAGGTCCTTTCACTTAAAGAAGACTTGCGGGGCGGAGTGATAGTCCAGCGGGTAGGGTGTTTGCCTTGCATGTGGCCGGACCCAGGTTTGATCCCGGCATCCCATATGGTCCCCTGAGCACCGCCAGGAGTAGTTCCTGAGTGCAGAGGCAGGAGTAACCCCTGAGCAATGCCAGGTGTGACCCCCAAAAAAGAAAACTTGCAAGGGTCATCTATGTTGCAGTGAGACAGTGCTTTATGCCAGTTAAATCCCACTGTATGCACACTGCATACCACTGTCCTATAGCAGTGTGCGACACTCAGAGTGTGCACGATCAGGGGCTGGAGCAATGGGATAGCAGGGAGGGCACTTGCCTTGCATGTGGCTTGACCTGTGTTTCATCCCCTGGTACCCCAGATCCCTGAGCGCAGAGCCAGAAGGAAGCCCTGAAACTACTGGGTGTGCACTCACTAATAAAAATAAGAAAATGTATTATCTAAATGTCTCACATTAGCTGCCTAAGTCACAAGCTGGAAAAGGTGGATTTGGGGGTGATTCTAAGAGGCAATTTTTTCCCAAAATTGAAAAAGCAGTTCATGGTAAAAATTAAGATGTCGTTGACCTAACAGTCCAAAAACCTAATTGTCCATCCATCCACCCACTATCCATTCATTTTCAATCCATCAATTACACATCCATTATCCATCATCCACCCATCCATTATCCATCCATCTATATACCTATCATCCAACCATCCATCCAACCATCCACCCACTCATCCAACTATCCATCCATCCACCCACTCAACCAACCATCCATCTACCCACCCACCCATCCATCCATCCACCCATCCCTCCATCCCATCACCCATTCATCATCCAGCATCCCACCCACCCACCTGTCCATCCACCAACCATCATCCATTCATCCATCCATCCACCCATCCATCATTCATCCATCCATTCATCATCCATCCACTCACCATTCATCTTAATTCATTCATGAGGATCTTCCGGGCAGTCCTGGCAGCTGGTGAGGTAACTCAAACGCAAGCACAAACAGAAACCCCTCCCCAAACCAAAAGACTTGATGCTCGCAAAGTGGAAAATTTAACATCAAAATGATCGTGCTTCCCAGCACATTATATTCACTGCAATTCCCGTAGAGATTCCAATGACGTTCTTCAAGGAGCTTGAACAAACGCTCCTCAATTTTGTACAGACTCATCGAACTCCATGAATTAGCCAGAGCCATTCCGTGAAAGAAAAAGATGCAAAGGGATTGTATTTCCTGTCCTTAGACTACAAAGCCGGAGCAACAAAACAAACAAAAACCCCAATACAAACAAACAGGAAAGACTCAGGCACAGTCCAGAACAGAGAAGGGACAGGCTGAACCATCAGACCATTTGCCAGAGGAGCACAAAGCAAAGACCAAGAACAGGGTCTTTGTTCTCTGCCTGGACCAGGCGCCCTGTCCTTAGACACCACAGCCCGCTCCCTGCCTGGCTGGCTCTGGCTTTGGCTCCGCCAGGGCATCTGGTCCCAAGCTCAGTGTCTTCCCTAAAGAACCATCCTTAGCCACCTTGCCCCACGTCTCCTTTGAGCCAACTGCTTCATTTCCAAGGCCATGCTGGTGTCCATGTGTTCCCTAAGGCCAGCTTGCTGTCCTCTCCCTGTGCCCACCTCACATGGAGTGCTGGGGACCAACGGAGTTGTTCTCATCAGGACAGAGAAAGGGCAGGAAAGGGGTGGGAGGGGAGCGGGGAGAACGTCTCTGCTTCTCCGCTGTCACAGATGGAGCCTCCACAGTAGTAAAAGAGACTCATGAGGAGGAGGAGTGAGGCCTTGACCTTCTACCTCTTGTGCTCAGAGCCCTGCTTTGAACTCAGGACCATGAACCGACCAGCTGGAGAGAGGCATTGTACATTCGCAGGACACACTCCTTAGGCACTGTTGCAGGACTCCTAAGGGCCGCTGCATCTGCTCTGGATTGCCTCCCGCAAATCACTCCGTAGATAAGGGGGTAGTCTAAATGTGGCAGTTTATCCGACCATGTATGCTGTACTAGCTGGTATAAATATTCTCCCATGCTATCACAATCATCGTGGGACTAGCTAGATCTTACCAGCATATTAGCCTGGCCACGTAGGACACTTAAGTAATTAGACCAGAGAGAAATGCTGTTTGCTTCCAAACAAGCATGGCTCCCTGATAAAATATAAAACTACAATGAAGTAGAGGAGACTTGTGAAGGCTTGGAGAAATATTTAACTGGCATTGGTGTTGATCTTTGGTACAGTGACATGCCATCTCAGAAACCCCCTTCTCTACATTTCAAAGGCATTCCCGGCTCAAAACATTAGCACAGTAAAGGCCCTAGGTGAGATGCAGGGGAGGGATTACCTGAGGGCATTGGACCCTCCCTGCTTTCCATAACAATGGGAGGAAGGTCTGAGTTGCGGGGGTATAAACTAGCCGGTTCCCGCCTCCCGGTCTTCTTCTTCCCGGTGGGATCTCGCCTTGTGAGCGTTTATTCCCCTTGGAAGTTTTACACGTGGTGGTCGCCATCTTGGCCTACACGTGGCTGGGGTTCTAGCCTGGAATCCTAAGCATCGGGTTTTTCCTTTTGCTGATTTGTATGCCTGAACCTGTGATAAGTAAAGGATAAGTAAAGCCTTTTAAAACCGCATCGGATTCCTGAGTGTTCATCCATTCCTTGCCGGCTTCGGAGGTAGAAGGGAACTCGCTTCCCGGCACTGTCGGGACCCCGGCGGAGCGCCCCGACAAGGCACTTGTGCGTTCCCCAAGGTCTGTTACAACCCTCTGGGTCTCAATTGTCTACACAGTCTGCCATGATTGTTCACACAAAATTTTCCTTATTTTCCGATTTAAGCAGTTGCGAGGTTTGTGGTCTGTCCTAGACCAGATGCTCTGTGAGGATCCGCATTGGTGTGGCTGAGTTTTGTCATAATCAAAACCCGCTACAGTGGGGGCTCAGGGCAGCCATGATGTGGGAATTCATTGTTGCTTGCTGGTGAGTTGTGCGAGTCCTTGACAAATCTGGATCTGGATCCCTCACCGGATATATGACTTTGGGGTCTCTCGTGCAGATCCCACCTCTGAGTGCCCAGGCATTGTCTGTTCTGTCTCATTGACAGCCTGGGGAGAGGGTTTGTGCAGGTCAGGGCAAGAGATCTGAAACATTTCTGAAAGAACACACACACACACACTCAAACACACAGACACACACACACACAAGTGGCACTGCAGGGGATTGTCCCAACTGTTGGTCCGACACGGTGAGGCAGTCTCTCCCGTAGCCTTTCAGCATGTTTGTGGAGCCTCGGAGTGTGTGTCCTGGGGACAGTCCACCTGGGGACTACAGCCAGCTGGGTGTGTGGCTGGGCTCCTCCTCACAAATGCAGGGAGGGAGACCTGTGTCCACGCCTCCAAACACTGAGTTGCAGGAATGGGCTGGGCTGAATGTCCACGCAGCAGCTCCTTTTCCCTGCTCCATCCCTGCACTTCTGGGGGCCCCTTGGGCACCATTCTGGAGTCTCATACACAGTCCGGAGCTAAAGAGAGGGGGTGTTGAAGCTAAGGGTGCTATGTTGGGGAGGCCTGGTTAGTAACAGCAAACGTCCCGAGACCCGAACTGTGCAGCTGATTTGGGCCGGAAACTCGCATCCAGACGAGGATTCTGGGTTTCAGGCACTTGACGTGTGCAGAGTTGACCCTGGTTTCAAGAAAAGTTGGAAGACCAAACAGCTGGGATTCTGGAAAGGGAGTAAGAGTCTGACCCATGGCTGGGATGATGAAAGCCCTTCTGGATAGTTCTTTACATGCTCAGCAAGATTACTCTGGGCAGAATGACCTACTGTGGGCTCTGTTCCCTTTTCACAATGTCAAGACATGAACTGGAGCGATAGTACAGTGAGGACGGCATTTGCCTTGCACATGACTGACCCAGGTTCGATCCCAGCATCCCATAGGATCCCCTGAGTACCACCAGGAGTAATTCACTACTGTAACCCTTAACCCCTGAGCATTGCCAGGTGTGACCCAAAAAGCAAAAAAAAAAAAAAAAAAAAAAGTCAAGATACACTCAGCAGTTTCTGGTAGACTCTCCCAGGACACTACAAAGCCAGAGGTAGGGTTTACGGCACCAGGACAGCCGGGCCATTTCCTATGACTCGGGAAAGGCAGAGGCAGCATCAGACCCTTCAAGGCCAGGCAGGTGGGGAGGTACTTGGGGGGCATCGCTGACCTCCCCCACCCCGCTCTCCATTCCTCCCCCATCAAGGGCATCTTGGTTTTGTTTTCTTTTGGGGTCACACCCGGCAGTGCTCAGGGGTTACTCCTGCCTCTGCACTCAGGAATTACTCCTGGCAGTGCTCAGGGGACCATATGGGATGCTGGTGAATGGAGCTTGGGTCAGCCGCATACTAGGCAAATGCCCTCCCGCTCTGCTGTCGCTTCACTCAGCATTGCTCTTGTTTCGGGGCAACAAGGCTTTCAGAGAGTGCCACATGGCCACGCATTCAGGTCTTAGTGCAGGCCACGGTGCAGTTCCTGAGGGGTCAGGTCGGTGCACCGTGCCCTGCCTGCTCCTGAATCTGGTGAGAAATGTGCAAAGGCCAAAGTGCGTCCCCAGAATATCGGGGCCTGATGGGGCCCGTTGGGGAACATTGGGGCACACCGGAGCATTCTGGGGCACTTCAGAGAATGCTAGAGGACGTCTGAGGGGCTCCCGACCCCGCCCTCCTGCCCCGAGCCTGCGCCATCAGCTGGAAGGCTGCAGAGTCCACCCCCAGCTGCCCATGCTCAGGGTCACTGTGACATGCCCCCTGCTGCCCCCGTCTCTGAATCTTCACTGGAAACAGATGGGGTGGCTGAATCTCAGGGCTGTATCCCAAAGTCGGGGGCCAGGGACCCCCTTCTCAGACCTGCGCAGGTGCTGGCCAGGTACTTAACTTGCTGCAGGTTCCAATTCCCTAAGCAGAAGCGGAGGGGCCGAGTGTCCGGCCTGCATCACCTGCAGTTTCCACCTGTCGGGAGAGCAGCTGTCCTCGGGGGTGTGGGGCAGGTGTGTCTGTACGTGTGTCTGTGTGCATCCGTGCGGTGCATCTACATGAGTGCATGTGAGTGCCTTCATGTGTTTATGTGCATGTGAGTCTCTGCATGAGCATCTGTCAGGTGTGTGTCTACATGTGTGCATGTGTCTTCATGTGTGTATGCATGTGTGCATGTGTCTGCGTGTGCATCTGTCAGGTGTGTGTCTACATGTGTGCATGTGTCTTCATGTGTGTATGTGCATGTGTGTCTGCTTATGCATCTTCAGGTGTGTGTCTAAATGTGTGCATGTGTCTTCGTGTGTATGTGCGCATGTGTGTCTTCATGTGTGTGCATGTGTGTATGTGCGTTTGTCAGGTTTGTGTCTGCATGTGTGTCTGTGTGTATCCAAGCAGGTATGTCTACATGTGTACAGGTGTGTGCCTGCCTGTGTGTATGTGTCTGCATGTGTGTGTTGTTTGCATGTGTATGAGTCTGTGCAGCTGTTGTCTGCATGTATGTGTGCTGTATTCATGTCTACCTGTGCTGGCATGTCTATGTGTGTCTGCGTGTGTGTCTGTACATGTGTGTATCTGCAGGTATGTGTCAGTAGCTGTGTGTGTGTGTGTGTGTGTGTGTGTGTGTGAACACATCCCCAGCTGGGCCAGGTCACCGAGGCTCTTTCTCTAGACCGCAGTGCAGCCCAGACTCTGACAAGCTCCACGATTCTCGACATTTCGGTGACTCACCTGTGATCTTGTCGAAACTGTGGCAAACCCCTGACCTCGTTAGCACTGGAAGCACGTCCCTGGCTTGCTGCCACCCGCCTTAAAGTGGGTCTCGTGTGACTGAGGCAGGAGCCGCACCAGAAGGCCTCAGAGGTCCCTACAGTCTTGCAGGTCAGCTTGGGTCCCCTTGGAGGCCAGGGGCGGAGGGAAGGCCTTTGTGAATAGAGAGAGGGCAGAGGTCGCAGGGCCACGACCAACCACAGACCCCACATGCAGACTCACCGCTGGGACTGTGAGCTGAGGGGGACAGGCCAAGGGGGTGGCCACAGGGGGCAGAGGGGCCCAGTTCCACACAGAGCCCAGGACAGGGTCCAGCCCACTGACTCTTAGGGTCAGAAATGCTCAGTGGGAAGCAAAGAACATTCTCGGTCTCAGTGGCCCAGAACAGGGGGTGGGACAGGGCATGGTGACGCATGGGAGGGGCACGGCCAAGGGGCTGCTCATGGGGGATCAGCCACGTCTCTAAGGGTTTGGGGAGGCTCTACCAGTCTTGGGGTCACAGCCAGTCCTGCCACATCTCTAAGGACTGTGGCCTTGGAGAGACCCTCACTGACCCTTCTCATCTGCTGTGCCCACTGGCCACCACCATTGCAAGCAGTCTGGGTACCCCATTCCGTTTCTCCTGTCCCCTCATCCTGCTGTTCCCAGCCAGTGGGAGGGTGCAGGGAGGGTGGGGAAGAACCAGAGAACTTGGGGAAAGGAGGGGGCACAGGCCTTCCTCCCCAGCACACCTGTCTACCTGTCGGCAGCTCTGCACTCCATCCTGTTCCCGGGAAAAGAATGGGCAGATGGCTGCCCTCCTCTGAGTCTGATTCCAGAAGGTTCCACCACACCTACACACCTAAATCATTCTTGTCTCCGGCCCTCTGCAATAGGCTGCTCTGAGAGGGTGAAGAACACGCATCAGAAAGGAAATCTCTCCCCAACTAGGAACAGAAAAGACCTGGTGATACCATGTCCTGATGTCTATCCAAAATGTAAAACAAACAACACCCGCCCCTCACACCCCGTAATTCAAAAGGATGTGTGCACACCTGTGCTCATCACCACACCCAGTACCATAGCCAAGGTAGGGAAACAACCCAAATGACCAACTACAGATGAGTGGACCAAGAAGCAATGGAATATTTATGGAATGGAATACTATGCAGCTCCAAAAAGAAGATAATCATATAATTTATGGTGACATGGATGGAACTGGAGAAGATCATGCTGAGTAAAGTCAGTCAGAAGGAAAGAGACAGAGACAGAATGAGCTCACAGTGTCTTAAACTATACTTGTATCACTTGTCTTCCCATTGTTCATCGATCTGCTCCAGCAGGCACTAGTAACGTCTCCATTTGTTGGGAATGAGGTCCATTATTGTTACTGTTTTGGGCATATCGAATACACCACGGGTAGCTTGCCAGGCTCTGTCCTGGCTCTAGGTTCATCCCAGGGGGCCCAGTCTTTTTCTATGTCAGACCATCAACCATCCAGGGCCCATGGGGCAGAGCCCTGGGTGTTGACAAGCCTGTCTCCTGTCTGCCACCTGCTGACAAGCTGGCATGGCAGCCACACCTGCAACACCTCGAGGGGCAGTCTTAAAATATACACAGCAGCAAAAAATACAAAACCATCTCCTCCAACCAACCCCCACAGTAAGGTAGTAGCAAAGAGCCAATGGCAGAGCAATGTGAGAACTGCCCACATGACTTATTCTGGGGAGTCGGAACAGGGGTCCTTGGGGGTGGGAGGTGGAAGCTGTGGTGAAGGGATAAGTATTGGAATTATACGCACAGGAAACCATCGTTAACGGCATTATAAACCACAGAACTGCAAATCAAAAAATATTTTAAGACATGAACAGAAATTTTGGATCAGTGCCCGCTGGACCCCGGAACTGCATGTCCCCACAGCCCTCGCCGAGCCTCTGCTAGCTACTGCCTGGGTAGTCCTGAGCAACCCCCCAGGTTGCCCTGGGGTCCCCTCAACCTCTCTGGGGACCTAGTCCCTGAGCACGGAACCAACCAGCCCTTTCCAGAGTATCATGGGATACTGTGGAATCAAATCAACTTTCAGAGTATCATGGGAAGGAGCTGGAGTGCTCAGGAGTCCCCCTAACGCTGCCTGTCCTCCTCTCCGGAGGGTCCACTGTCATCCCTTGTCCCCAGCATGTCCCTAGAAGGCCTGGGGGCAAGGAGGAAAAAGCACATTCGGAAAGGGATTTTCTGCTGGGGCAGGTGGTGAGACTTGGTTCCCTGTTGGGCCACTTTGCAGGAGGGTGACCCAGGCAGGAGGACTGGCACCAGTGTTGGCGTGGCGCCCCTTGGAGGGACCAGGGGGGCTAGGAAGCACCCGCAGGCCCCCTGGGGGCCCCAGGGAGCAGAGCAAAGGGGCTGGGGTGGCTGGAGCTGGGAGTAAAAAGTCTTGAGGTCAAGGAGACCCCATCGCCCGGGATGCTCAATGTTCTAGAATTGGTTTTCAGCCGCTGGCCCTTGGCCCACGCAGTGGGTGGGTCTGGTGGACACCAGCCCAGCAAGCTTCATGGTGTCAGTTTCCATGGAAAGACAAACACACACAGACTGAGAAGCAACGGCCTCTCCTGCGTCAGTGGGCGGGGAAACTGCCTGGCTGTTTCCACGGGTCCGCAGGTGTGACAAAGGCTGAAATCTGCTAGTGTAGAAGCTTCCCTCAGCCAAACCAGTCCGGGAAAACAGAGCCAGGGAGGAGAGTTAAACAGCAGAGTGTGGGGCCAGGGGTGGCTGAAAGGGCCAGAGCGCTGGACCTAGAGTTTGATCCGAGCCCTGCACGGCCCTCTGAGACCCCTTCCCAGCACCCCTGGGCCATGAGCCTAGCCTCACCTAGCTAGCCAGGAAGCATCAGAAGGGGGCCCTCCCTCCCAAGCAATCCACAGTGCTACGATTAATTGGTTTTTCAAACAGACGTGGCTGACAATCCCAGCGACCTACACTTGGCTGAGCTGCGTGGGCTGCCGAGAGCCTGGAACCCCGCCCACCCCTCGGTGGCAGGGAGGCGCATTGGGGGCTCAGGCTGCAAACACATTTCACAACCATCACGGTCCCCCTCCCAGACAGCCGCGCGCGTAGAGCTCCCGGGGGCGCCACTGCTCTGGGAAGAATAATTAAATTTCTCGTCTTAACTCCCACAGGACCAGTAAACGCACCTGGCACGCGGGAGCCTGTTTAGAAGGCAGGGACAGGACCTGTTTAGAAGGCAACAGGGTGGGGAGAGAGCTCCGGGTCAGCGGTGGGGGGGGGGCGGGCCCCACACCCCAGTTCTAACGACAGACTCTCGCGCATGGGCCCCGCTTTCCTCTCTGTTCCTGCTCAGCAGCGCGTCAAGGGTTAGTGGGGAGGAGAGGAAGATAGAATTATTTTAGACGGAACCATCGAGCAGAAATCGGCAGCTGAGCTTCTTTCTGGGGCTTGCGCCACAGCTGGCTGGGCTTGGGGACCCTATGGGGTGCCTGGGATTGAGCGGAGGTCGGCTGCATACAGGGAACATGGGGGACACGCGCAGGGTGGGTGGGTGTTAATGTTAAACACAGCAGTGGGCCTGGGGCGTGGCTCGGTGGCTGGGCTTATATGTATGGGAAGGGCCCAGGGCTGGGTCCCACAGAGCACCAGCACCGTTCCCACACCTCTTCTGTAATGAGAGTGCAGGGACCGCCCCAGCCGCCCTGGGGGGTGGAGGACTTTCTGGACGCCCCACACACCACGGGGCTGGAGGGAGAAGCGGTCAGTTGGGGCACACACCCTTAAGGGAGCAAGCCCCTCCCTTCCTCCACCCCTCCCCCATGACAGCTCAGCATCCCACACACACACACACACACACACACACACCCAGGCAGCTCCATCCCCCCTCCCCCACCTCACAGCCCGCCCAGTACCTGGAACCTGGGTAGCGGATGCTGAGGTCCAGGGCGCTCTGTGGTCACCGCTGAAGCCCCAGGAACACAAGCGCAGCAGGAGGGCGTCCACTCACCCAACACCCCGCGGGTCCTCTGGCCCCTCATTCCTGCCCCCAGCCAGAGACAGCTGCCCAGAGGGGAGGAGAGAGATGATGGGGGCCTACTCCCTCCCCTCCAGGGCCGGTAAGGTCACCCCTCCCCCACACTGGTGACCCCTGCTCGAAAGGCTCTTTTGGGGCTCTGCCTTGACCGTCCCCCCAACCATTCAAGAAAGACTCGGCTCTCTTCACCTCCAAAGTAAAAGAAGGTTCTGGAACCTTCCTCCTCCGGGCCCTGGGGGTCCTCCCTCATGTGGGGATGGTGTGGCCATTCTCAGCACCTGGCATCTGATTCTGCTGGACAAGGGGTTGCGGCTACTCCTCTGCCTGGGAGGACACGAGAGTTTCCGTCCTGGGGCTCTTCCTCCCACAGAGCCCGCTCACACCACTGTCTCCCCTGCCATGGGCAGTCCAGGCTCTGGGCTCCACCACCTGCCCCCCAAATCTTCAGCGCTGGCCCTGACCACGGGCAGATGTTATCCCCGGGGGCATCTGCTGGCCACCGTGCCCAAGGTCGCACAGCTGGCTGCCCCGTCCTTGCTGGCAGGCAGTGTGTCCCACTTACTTTCTCTTCGCGAAAGGAAACTGCCTTCCACAGACAGCCTGGTCTCACGCGGGCTGAGACCGACCGGCAGAACAAGGCTTGAATTCTCACATGTGAAAATGAAGAGGGGCCCCCGCGGGTCTCCTTTGGGACACGGACTGTTTCGGGTCAGAGCTGGGAGAACCAGCTCTGGGTCCAACACACACAGTGACAAAGCCTCAAATCCCTGTGCAAGGCCAGAGACGGATGCTGCTGGCCTCTGAGGCCAGGATGGGAGGGGCTGGTCAGAACCCGTGTGTGTGTGTGTGTGTGTGTGTGTGTGTGTGTGTGAGAGAGAGAGAGAGAGAGAGACAGAGACAGAGACAGAAACAGGATGGGAGGGGGCTGGTCAGAACCCGTGTGTGTGTGTGTGTGTGTGTGTGTGTGTGTGTGAGAGAGAGAGAGAGAGAGAGAGAGAGAGAGCAGAGAGAGACAGAGACAGAGAGAGAGGGGGTTGGTCAGACTAGGACATCTGCTACACTCCCAAATGCTGGTCTCCACCACTGAGACACAATCTCACCTCCCTGGGGGGCCGTGGGGTGGGCTGTGGTGTCCATACCGAGATCGCCAGCACCGCAGGGACACACCACCAGGCCCAGTGGCGAGACACTGAGCTGCAGAGGAAATGAATTCCAAAGGATTCACTCCCCGTTTTCTGAAAGTCCCCACTGCACCTGGCTCCTGAGCGTCTACACTGCCGGATGCGAGGGGCGGTGCTGGAGGAAATCACCAAGCTCTGTCTGAGAGGGAAGCAGAGAAAACTCAGGCTGTGAATTGGCTGAGGATGAGGTGTGTGGCCTCAGTGTGCGCTGCATGTCAGGTGCTGGAGCGGGCCCTGACCCCCCAGAATGGGGGACTTGAGGCCAGCGAGGACGGGCTGGTCTAGAAACTCCCTATTGCGTGGTGCCCCGAGACACATGGGTTAACATGGTTTTCTGCCGGGGACCCAGAGCATGGCTCGGCCATGTTTTTTGTCCAGTAGGGGGCAGGGGGCTGAAGCAGGAACAAGTGGAGGGGCCCCTTTCCCCCAATCCCAGCCTCTGTCCTCCCCCGCCACACACATCCTGGTTGGAACACGTTTGTGCCAAGCAGCCAGTGAAGAGCAACTGGAATGGGGAAGCTATATGATGGCGTCCGGCGCCTGTCCAGTCTAGTCATCTGGTTTTTTTTTTTTTTTTTTTGGTCTTTGGGTCACACCCGGCGATGCTCAGGGGTTACTCCTGGCTCTGCACTCAGGAATTACTCCTGGCGGTGCTCGGGGGGACCATATGGGATGCTGGGGATTGAACCGGGTCGGCTGCGTGCAAGGCAAACGCCCTCCCTGCTGGACTATCGCTCCGGCCCTAATCGTGTTTTCAATCCCCCTGGTCCGTTACTAGGATGGACAGAGAACCCCCACCCCCCCACTCCCCAAGTGCAGCTCCCTGGCCATCTGACTCGACTCAGGGCTTGGGTGGGGGTTCATATAAAACTCTCCTTCCAATGGCTACAACATGTCCAGACTAGGTATATTATAACAAAACAGGAACCACTGGCTGTTTCTGTGTGAGCTGGGGGAGCTCCAGATTCTGGGGCTACTTGGGGCAAGCTCTCCCCCAAATCAAGGCTCCCTGTCCTTGGATTTTGGCATTCCTGGCCTCACCCTGCCCGCCTGCATCGCAGAGGAAACACCCACTAGTGCGAAGTTGATCTTAGTATCTTTCCTCTGCCCTGAAACCAACCTTCCCTGTCCCTTTCCGATAGAATTAAGTGCAGGAAAGAAAAGGCGCTCCCCTGCCCCCTCACCGTGAAGCCAGTAGAGCTGGGGGGAGGGCATCTGGCCAAGCGTCCCTCTGCACAGGGCCACCTTCCTTCCCTGGACCTTTGGGGGTTCAGTTCCCATCTCCTCATGTCCTACTGACTGTGGAGCTCCAGGGAACAGTTTCCTGCGGGAGTGGCCTTCTCAGAATTCAATTTCTTGGAGGAGAAGCCACACCCTCAAAACTCTGATGTATCAACAACACCCTCTCTACCCCACGTCAGACACACACACACACACACTCACACACACACTCAAACCCCTCAAGACAGAGTAAGCCTCTTCCAGTGACCAAGCCAAGCTGCATCCCTCCAGCGTGGGAGCGCCTCAGAACAGCCAGAGATGAATCTTTGCTCGTCTCCATCAGAGAAATCTGGGGCTGTCCACCCCATCTAGCAATTCTCCCCGGAGGCGGGAGCCAAGCGCAGGGTTCTGGGGTTCAGTCCACAGGCATCAACCCCAAAGATCACAGCTGGGAAGAGGTGGCCACATCCTGTCCTCTGGGACCAGCACACTCGGCATCCCTGGTTAGAGTGACACCCGCTGACCACCAGGGGCCGGCGGCCACTCACGGCCCAGCAGGTGGGTTCTGAAGCCCTCTACTCTGGCAATTCCAGCAGATATGACCCTTTCTCCATTGACAGGTACGTGGGGGGCACACACGTACACTTTCCCCCAATGGAGCTGCACCGCCAACACCCCCCATAGAGCCCACCCCTCCTCCGGGCGCCCCCTGCTGGCCGGGCGGGAGCTGACAGCCTCACTCCCACGTCTCTGATGAAAAAAGTAAAGAAAGGTCCAAGGGCATTTTGGCTTCATGGAAGCACAGCCCCTGATGTTCCCAGATCAAGGAGAAGACTGTGCTGACTCGATCGAGATTGTATTTGGAAGTTATTATTTATTATTAATATTATTATTAATTTTATTATTATATTCAAAATCCCTGAGCAAACCGCAGGAGTGAGCGGGAAACGCTTTTGCATCAACCTGCATTTTTTCCAGCCAGGGCAGCAAACCAGTGCGTGTGCGTGTGTGTGCGTGTGTGTGCGTGTGCGTGTGTGTGTGTAGCGGGGCGCGGGGGATCTTGTCACAGACCACCTCTCCCCCTCCCCAGCGTGGAGAGGGGGCACCGCGGCCAGATCGGTTCCGCCTACTCCCTTCCCGAGTCCGCCGCCTGGAGCCGGCGCTCAGGAAAACGGGGTTAAATACCATGGACAGTGCCTCAGCCCGGATTTACCAGTTCCGCAAGGAAAACCGACTTCTACACCACTGAGCCGGCTTCAACTCCGGCAGCTCTTAGCAAGGTCTTAAAAGCCCAAGCGGTGCAGCAGGGACAGGCGGCGGGAGCAAGTCACCCCAAAGCAGCCTACTTGGGGGGCAGCCCTCCTCACCACCGCCTCCTTCCTTCTCTGGCACCAGCCGAAAAGTGAAGCCACACAGCCCAGCCCCTGCCTCTGAGGGACACACCCCTCCCTCTCCCCAGCCGAGAGCTGATCAGAGGGGCTCGCCTTGGCCAGGCCCCGCCCACAGGGGCTCCTGGTAGGCACCCCAACTCTGGATCCTCCGGAGAGGCAGGAAGCACCCTGGGAGAAACGGTCACCCCTTTCCCCTCAGGTCCTTCCCTTTCATCACTGCCCCCAAACTCCACATTCCTTCTTTGCACCCCACTCCGGGGTTCAACCAAATCAGCAACCTCGTGGCCAGGCCCCGCCTTGGTGGCCGGAGCCTCACACTGATACGTTAAGTCTCGCTCCCTGAACGAGTTGGGCTGCTCATCAATTATTAAACACAGAGACGTCGATACTTTGGTCCCTCACGGAACAGCCTGGCCGTGCATATGAGAGGTTTAAGCAGAGGCTCGTTCCCTGGGAGCTCGCGCGCTCTATTCCCATAAGCGTGAAGGCTAATGCAACGTCCAGCGAGGCCGGGAGAGGGCTAGGGAGTGGAGGTGGGTACCAGGGGACAAAAACGCCCCCTCCCCACCGGGAGCCAGCGATTCTGCAATGTGGAATGGGCTCTCGGGGGAGGAGCTGCTGGGCGCACAGGGGAATGTCAGGGGTGAGACAAGGAGAGGCAGGGAGCGGAGACGTGGTCACCCCCTTCCCCGGGTCTGGCTAACTCGCAGGCAGGCCTGGAGAAAGGTGTCGGAGAGGGAGGGAGGCCTGCTTCCTTTCCGGAAGAAATCAAGGCCGGGGAAGATTTAGGCCGCAGGGTACCCCCATTTCCCAGCGTCACCCCAACCTCTCTCCGTGCTCCCTCTCCTGGCTCCCCCTGCTTTCCGGGGGTGCTCAGACACGGCCACCGCACGGAAGCGTCATGCGTGACTTTCCCGGGGATCCGTGGGGCCCCCGCCAGCAGGAGCAAGTTTCCCCTCCGCCCGCTCGCCTCCTCCATCCATTTCCGAGCCCATCTATGAGGGGTCGCCGCTGTCGGACTCCCCCGCCCACCCGCGACCCCCACCCCCGGACTGTCAGGCTGAGGCTGGTCGAGTTTGGGGCGCAAAAGCCCAGCGGGCTCGGAGCGCGGGGCCTCGGCGAGCTGCGGCGGCCAATGAAGGAAAGTTTTGGTGGATGATGACGTCACTGCCGTCCCCCCCAATTTAAAGGAGCACTTAGCGCTCGGCAGAGGCGCTGCCCACCCCTCCGGGCGCCGGGGAGACCCGCCGCGGCCTCCGGATCCCGGGCCCCGTGAGTCCGACCCGACTCGGCTGAAGCGAGCGCGCGTGGAGCCCCCGCAGCCCCGGCGGGGGTCCCCCAGCCCCCATCCTCCAGACGCGTCCCCCTGACCCCCCACTCGGCACGTCCCAGTGCAGACCCCCCAAAGCACGCGGGCCCGGACTCAGCTGAGCGCCGCGGCCGGCAGGGCCAGAGCGGGTGGCCCAGGCGCCGGCGGGGGTCGGAGCGGAGCCCGCAATGCAGACGCGCCGGCGAGCCCCGAACGACGCCCCCCGAGCCCCCGCGCCCCGCGCCCCGTTCCCGCAGCCCGCGACCAGCGCCGTCTCACCTGCCCACGGCCTCGCCGCGCCGCCGCCGCCGCTACCCGGCTGCCATGGTGCCCGCTGCGCGCACCGATCACCGCGGCCGCCGTCCGCCCCCTCCCCGCCGGCCCGGGGCCTCCCCGCCGCCTCCCGCGCGCTCCCGGCTCCGCCCCGCGCGCCCCCGGCTCCGGCCCCGCGCGCGCGCCGCCCGCCCCGCCGCCAGGCGGCCGCGCGCGTTCAGGGCCTGACGTCACCGGCCGCCGCCGCCGCGCGCGCGCCGCCCCGCCCCCGGGAGCAAGCGCGCGCCACCGCAGCCCGCGGGAGCGCGCCGAGCCTGGCACTGCCGCGTGCACCTTCCCCGCGCACCCTGCTTGCCCAGGTACCCCGGAACTTGCGTCTTCTCTATCCCACACCAGCCACCTGTGACCTTGTCCGTCTTTCTATGCTTTTCACCTCCCCTTGTGGCCTCTTAGGAGGAGTCCCCCAATCCCTTAAGTGGAGGTATGGGGGTGTTGCTGAGTCCCCGCCCAAGCCCTGCGCCCACCCTCCACTGTCCTCTGCGGGGGTCCGCGCACCCTCTTCTAAAGAAGAGAAGTGGCTCTCTCTTCTGCAGAGAAGTGGCTCATCGTGCTTTCTTGGGGTTCTCCGCGGTTTTTTTTTTTTTTTTTTTGCTCTGAGTTAAGGACTTTTTACACTGTGTTAAATATAATTCAGGTAATTATGTTTGTTTGGTCGTAGTTGGGTTGGGCACACCGTCAGGCTGGCAGGACCCTGGCTTTGCATGGGGCCGACCTGGATTCAGTCTCTGGCACCATATAAGGTCTCAGAATGTTCCAGAAGTGATCCCTGAGTGCAGAGCCAGGAGGAAGCTTTGGTGTGACCCCCAAAAGTAAAAAGAAAGAAAAAAAAGAAAATAAAGTTTGGTAGTTGACTTTGCTTCTAAATCACTTTTTTAATTTTTAAAAATATTTTATTATACCACCGTGAGATATACAATTACAAAGATGCTCATAATTGGGTCTCTGTCATACAGTGTTCCAGCACCCAGCCCTCCACCAGTGCCACGTTCCCACCACCAATATCCCCACACTCCCTCCCACCCAACCCCAACCTGCCTCTATAGCAGGCACCTTTTCTTTCTCTTTCTCTCTCTGTCTCTGTATTTCTCTCTCTCTTCTCTCTCTCTCTCTCACTCTGTGGCTTGCCCTACAGATATTCACGGTTTATGATGTCTCTATGTGTATATTCAATAGTGAGTTCTACTGTGACATTATAATTCCCCATTCTCCATCAACCTCCCAGTTTGTTGCAACCACAATGTAAATCGTTTTTTTTTAAACGTCTACCCCATGATCTTTAAACATGTTAGAATGCGTGTAACTACCTGAAGTGCATTTAGGACACATGTTCCAGAACATTCCCTCCCCCAAATCCCTCCATGTGACATTATAGTGGGTGGGCAGCGAGCGACATTTTGCATTTTGGGGGCACTGTCGGCGCAGGGAGCCGTGCGAGGGATGGACTCGATTCAGGCTCCATCACGTGGTTAAGATTTAGTCGTTGGGTTGTGCAAATCATTTTTGGTATTGGGCCAATCAGTCACCTGCAGAAGGGCGTCTGGGTGGTTTCCGGTCTCTGGCAACTGCAAATACATTTATTCTTCTATTTGAAGATGTTCTCTTATTGGTTGTGTGTCTAATGATAAACTTGTTTAGCTTCCCTGGAGTCTAATAGAGTTAGGACTACACCATTTTCATGAATTTCAGATCCATTCTGCATCCTCACCAGCTATTAATATGTACATCATCAATCACTTGATCACTTGACTTCCGTAGATCATCGATATACTCGAGCGGGTTCCAGTAACATCTCAATATGTCCTGTCACATGTGAGATAGCCCAAGGGCATCTGCCCGCTCCAGGAACATAAAGAGCCTCAAACCATTCCATCAGGTCATGGGAATGAGGTCTGTAATTGTTACTGGTATTTGGCATGTCTTGAAGGGAGTCACCAGGAACCACATATACCATACGTGGTTTGTCCCCAAGCACCACCAGGAATGATCCTAAGCATTGCCGAGCTGGATGAGCAAACCCATCTCCAAAAGGTGCTTAATATTCCCGGCATCCCATACGGTCCCCCAGAGCACCGCCAGGAGTAATTCCTGAGTGCAGAGCCAGAAGAAACCCCTGAGCATTGTTGGGTGTGACCCCAAAAGCAAATATAACTAAATAAAAAAGCACTTGATATATTTCATATTCTAAATTGCACTCTATGTTTATAGATATGTCTAATACATACACAAGTATGTTTCCTCATATTTACATTAAATTCTGTTTGCACAAACAAATATGGACGTATATATTAAAACGATGTACTTTATAATGTATAATTAAGTGTTATAAATATAAAAATATATATTAAGACATTCTCATAAATTTAAATGGTTTTTAAATGTTCAATTCCCTAATGAAAAATAATGTTGACCATCTTTTTTAATTTTCTCGCAGAATCATCTTTGATGGACTGTGTCTACAGATTGACCCATTTTTTAATTTGTAAAATTTTGTAGTTTTGGCTTTTTGGGTCTCACCGGGTGGGTGCTCAGAGCCTACACCTGGCTCTGCACTCAGAGATCACTCCTGGCAGTGCTCTGGGGACCATATAAGGATGCAGGTGGACCGAGGTGCAAAGCAAACACGACCAACAAATTGTATTATCAACCTGGCTCTGATTGGTCTACTTTTAAATTAGGCTTTTTTTTTCTTTTTGGGACACACCCGGTGGCGCTCAGGGGTTAATCCTGGTTCTGCACTCAGGAATTACTCCTGGCGGTGCTTGGGGACCATATGGGATGCCGGGGATCGAACCTGGGCCAGCACAGGCCGGCCGCGTGCAAGGCAACGCCCTACCCGCTGGGCTATCGCTCCGGCCCATAATTAGGCTTTTTTTTTTTTTTAATTTTAAGAGTTCTTTGCATGTTTGTGTAGATGCAAAACATCTATGGTAGAATGGCTTGCAAATATTTTCTGCCGATGCGAGTTTGTCTTTGCATTATTTCCGTGCCCTGACATTCATTATTTTAATAAAGGCTCACGTAGCACTTGTTTTCTTTCATGAATAAGGGCTCTTGCGCTGAAGAGCCTAAATCTAAATGTAGACCATTCTCCAACTCAAGGTCACACAGATTTAAGCCTATATTTTATTCTAGAATTTTCATACACTTACTTTTCCTTATGATCCATTGTTAATTTTTCTCAAGATATGTGTCACTTGGATATGAGACGTGTGTCTTATCCCTGTATTAACTCTTCATCTCTCTTTTATTGGGAGATCACACCTGGTGATGCTCAGGCCATTTCTAGCTTTGTGATCAGGAATTACTTCTGGTGGGCTTGGGGGACTATATGGGGTGCCAGGGATTAAATTAGGTTAGCTGCATGTGCGTGTAAGGCCAGCCCCTACCCAGTGCACTATCTCTCCATCACCTCTTTAACCCTCTTTTATAAACATTTATATATGTATTTGCTCTTTTGGACCACACCTGGCGGCACTCAGGGGTTAATCCTGGCTCTACACTCAGGAATTACTCCTGGTGGTGCTCATGGATCATGTGGGATGCTGCGGACCGAGCCTGAGTTGGCTGCGTAAAAGGTAAATGCTCTCCCGCTGGACTATGTCTCTGCCCCCAACACTTAAAATTATAACTTTAGGTATGCCCTGCCCATTATTGCTCTTCCCCCATCTTTAAAACTTTGGGGCGTCCCAGAGGTCCCTTAATTATTCTCTAACAAAACTTACAGATTCAAGCGTCTCAGGAACACCCAGGGACTGATCATTCCAACACTAATTCCCAGCTTCTATCTACGTGAATGAAGGTGCCGAAAGTTCAGCACTATCCATAATTTTTCTTTATCTCACATCGACATCCCAGGCTAACTGGGTGGTCCTAACTTTCCTAGTATATTCTCTTCTTGTCTAACCCATAAGTCCCACCACTGTCGTCTCTCTCTGAGAACGCTCTAATCTTGCCAAGGCAGCTGAACAAATCCTGAGTCTTTTGAAAACAAAATCCAAGGATATCCTTCCCAGGCACGGAAGAAAGCCCAAGGCTGATCTGTGGTTTTCAAAGCCCTGAACTCACAGGCTTGTTCATCTGGGTCCAGTTCCTGTACTGAGGCTACTCCCGTGCCGGCGAGCCCTGCCCAGCTCCTACGTGGACCGTTCCCCTTTGTCCCTGTAGCTGTCTGCTCAACTTCCAGCTCTGTGCCCAAACATCCTTCATCTCATGAGCGACCTGCCTGGAATCACCTACCCATCTTCTCTACCCTTAGTTGGAGCTTCCTCCTGGATCACTCCTGACTCCCCTCAAGGATCACTCTTGGCTCCTGACTCTGTCCTGAGGGATCACTCCTGGCTCTGAACCCAGGGTTCATTCCTGGCTCTGCATTCAGGGATCACATCTGGTTCTGTGTTCAGGGATCATTCCTGGCTCTGCGCTCAGGAATCACATCTGGCTCTGCATTCAGGGATCACACCTGGCTCTGCATTCAGGGATCACATCTGGCTCTGCATTCAAGGATCACATCTGGCTCTGTGTTCAGGGATCATTCCTGGTGGTGCTTAGGGGACCCCTTGTGGTTTCAGGGATCAAACCAGGGTCAGCAGGCATGTGTCAAGAGCCTTTACCCCCTCCACCCCCGTGCTATCTCTCCAGCCCTGTATCTTTTCTCATAGCACTTACCTCCATCTGATCCATATTTCTCTTGATCTATTTATTAATCGCAATTGATTATTCTAGCTCAATTAGATCCCAGACTTATTCGACTGATTTCCCCCTTTCAGGAAAAGAAAGTCATTCAGTGTCACCTTGAGGAAAAAACCACTTTCTTGAAGTGAACAAACAGAACACGCCTTCTACAACATGCATTTGAGGCTGGTGTGGCTTCCCCCTGGGTTGATCTGGGGGCCCCACTCTGCACCCTGTGGCGTCACCCACTTGGGCAAACTGTTCTGGCCACGCATTCCATGAAGCTTGGGGCAAATCCATTTTATTCACCGTGATCTCTCCAGTTCCTGGAAGAGTTTCTGGTACCTAGAAAAAATGAAGCGATGCATCGAAATATTTGTTGAGTACAAACTGCAAGTGTTTCTGCAAGCCTTTGGCCTATTTGAAAGTATGACCTGCTAGCACTTCGTTTACCACTGAACTTGGGGATATTTAGTGGTTCATGTAATCTGTTCAGTGGGAGAAACTACAGCCAAGAAACCCGGATTTAATGACAGCTTTCACCATGAACAATTCTCCAATGAATAGAGTTGATCTGGGGATTGTTGCGTTTAAAGAAAGGTGATTGTAATTGTCTCTGTGTAAGCAACAGTCTAAACGTTTTTCTGTGAAATTCATTCATCACAGAGAACATATAGCAATTAACTAATACCACATGAGGGGGTATATTCAGTTTCTAGGGCTGGGTAATAAATCACCACAACTGGGTTGTCTTAAAATCAACAACAATTTCTTACTAGCTTTAGAGTCTGGAAGTTTGAAACCAAGACCGAGAAGGCTGGTTTCTACTGAACCTTCTGTAGAAGAATGTAGTCTGTTACGTTAGTGCTGAAAGGTTAATGGTTACAACATCCTCATTGACATGTAATGTTTGCATTTCCCCCAACTTATAGGTGTTTTTTTTTCTGTTGAAGCTCTCAATAAATATGCTCAGTAGTAATCCCGAGCAGAATGATACATACTCACTATAATGTATTAAAATGCAATGCATTCTATATTTCATTGATAGTTTCCATTGATAGTTTCAAGGTACAATTATATTTTAGCATGCTATTGTATTTTGAGATCATTGTTATGAGCGGTATTTATCATTGCATCAAAAGCACAGGAAAGGAAGTGTCAATATACACAATCATTCAGCACAATAGCCCACAAAATTCAGTATAGGGCCGGAACGATAGCCCAGCTGGTAGGGCATTTGTCTTGCACGTGGCCGGCCTATGCCAGCCCAGGTTTGATCCCTGGCATCCCATATGGTCCCCTGAGCATCTCCAGGAGTAATTCCTGAGTGCAGAGCCAGGAGAAACCCATGAGCATTGCCGGGTGTGACCCAAAAAAAGCAAAAAATTCAGTATAAAGGGTTTATAGACCATAACTAATAATTTATGTACTGATTTAAAAAATCTCTGGGATATGATTGGGGGGCAATATGAAGTGCCAGGGATGGAACCCAGGGTGGCCGTGTGCAAGGCAAACACCCTATCCGCTGTACTATTGCCCTGGTCCCTCTTTGAAATCTTTTTGATGTTGCCTGCAGAAGTGACTTGTTCCAGTCACCCCAGTTCTTACATGGAAGTCTGGGGTCCTGGGAGGAAGAGATTAGGGGCAGAGCTCCAAACCCCTCCCCAGGGGAGGATTGGGAGGAAGATGGAGTGACAAGACAGCTGACTAAGACTGTAGAAGAAATCAACCTTGCATGAACCTGTATAAGTCCCGTGTCAAGAACTACAAGGGAAGAAATTTCTGTGGCTTAAGCCCTTGAGTCTCTGCCACTTTATACAGCATAGTTAGTAAACTAACCCCGTTATCACGACATTTATTTTTATCTAGACAAGCCATATCATTTTATTTTTTTTTAATTAAAAATTTTGTTGTAGGTGTGGTGTGGCTGGGCTGAGGTGCCCAGCTGCGTGAGCAGGTGGCAGACAGGAGACAGGCTTGTCCACACCCAGGGCTCTGTCCCGTGGGCCCTGGATGTTTGATGGTCTGACATGGAAAAAGACGGGACCCCCTGGGTTGAACCCAGAGCCACAGCAGAGCCTGGCAAGCTACCTGTGGTGTATTCGGTATGCCAAAAACAGTCACAATAATGGACCTCATTCCCAACGAATGGAGACGTTACTGGCGCCTGCTGGAGCAGATCGATGAATAACGGGAAGACAAGTGAAAAGTATTAAAAATTTATTATTATTGTTATTTATTGAACCACAGTGAGATAGACAGTTACAATGTTTTTCGTGATTGGGTTTCAGCCATATTATGTTCCAACATCTGCTCCTTCATCAGTGCACATTTCCCACCACCAATGTCCTTAGTTTCTGTCCCACAACCCCTCCCCCACCTCTATGGTAGGCACTTCTCTCTCTCTCTCTCTGTGTCCCCCACCTTTTGGGCATTATGGTTTGCGATGCAGATCCTGAAAGATGATCATGCCTATCCCTTTACCTACTTTCAACACTCAGTTCTTGTCCAGAGGCATCATTTCCAACTTCTCTATACTAACTGCCCAACCACCCAGTCATTTTAATGGTCCTGAAAATTCCTCATGTAAAGATCTTGTTCTGGGGCTGGAGAAATCGTACAGGACTTAAGACACATGTCTAGGCTCTAGAGAAACAATCGGATGGTAAGGCTCTTGCCTCACACCACGGCAGCCCTGGATTCATCCCCTGCCCCAGATAGGGTCTTCTTCACAATGATTCCAGAAGTAAGGGTGGGACTCTAAAACACAGCAGCAACAACAACAACAACAACAACAACAACAACAAAGGTACTCATGGCTTGCATACAGTCAACCCCAATTCTATCCCTGGTACCATTGGTCCTCAGTAAAACAACAGGTGTGGAGAAGCAACACCTGGACATCACTGAGCGCTGCCCCGTGAGGGTCTGGGGAGCCCCAGAGCTCTGCACCCCAGGTTCCTGCTTGGAAACGCTGGCCCAGGTGACTAAGACTCTCTGGGAAGACTCTGGCCCCGTGGGCACCACTGGGAGGCCCAATGAGAAGAAGAAAGACCAGACAGGTAGCAAAGCACTACCTGAACGGTCACTTCATAATCACTATGCAGGTCAGGTTCACACTGTTGTGTTTTTGTTTTTCCACCATTTCTAGCGTCTTGTCTCCGGCCTGGGAGATTTTGCTCTGGCTCTACCCTAGCCTGTAAGTCAAGAGTTGCTCCCGGGCAACTTCTGGTCTAGTGTGTGAGATGTTTCCTGGCAGTTCCCAACCAGCCTGTCAATAGCTCAGGGCAAGGAGCAGGAGACGTGATTCTCCTTGGGCCCTGTGGTGCTGGGCATGCCCTGGGCAACCCCTGGCAGTGCCAGGAATCAAATCTGGGTCAGTGAAAGAATTGACTTGATGAGCAAAAGACCCCAGTTTCCCTTCCTGGTGAGGGAGATTGGGGCCCTGTGCCCCTGACCCTCCCCAACGTAGGCAGTCAAACAACGGACAACGGGTGAAAAATCAGAGCTGTCCAAAGCAAGCAGCTGGACTGGACCTTGAGGCATCTGTGGAGCATCCTTTAGAGAATCCCTTTGCTTCCTGATGGAAAAATTCTTTCTTTCTTTCTTTCTTTCTTTCTTTCTTTCTTTCTTTCTTTCTTTCTTTCTTTCTTTCTTTCTTTCTTTCTTTCTTTCTTTCTTTCTTTCTTTCTTTCTTTCTTTCTTTCTTTCTTTCTTTCTTTCTTTCTTTCTTTCTTTCTTTCTTTCTTGCTTGCTTGCTTGCTTGCTTGCTTGCTTGCTTGCTTGCTTGCTTTCTTTCTTTCTTTCTTTCTTTCTTTCTTGCTTTCTTGCTTTCTTTCTTTCTTTCTTTCTTTCTTTCTTTCTTTCTTTCTTTCTTTCTTTCTTTCTTTCTTTCTTTCTTTCTTTCTTTCTTTCTTTCTTTCTTTCTTTCTTTCTTTCTTTCTTTCTTTCTTTCTTTCTTTCTTCCTTCCTTCCTTCCTTCCTTCCTTCCTTCCTTCCTTTCTTCCTTCCTTCCTCCTCCCTCCCTCCCTCCCTCCCTCCCTCCCTTCCTTCCTTCCTCCCTCCCTTCCTCCCTCCCTCCCTCCTCCTCCCTCCCTTCCTCCCTTCCTCCCTCCCTCCCTTCCTTCTTCTTCCTTCCTTCCTTCCTTCCTTCCTTCCTTCCTTCCTTCCTTCCTTCCTTCCTTCCTTCCTTCCTTCCTTCCTTCCTTCCTCCTCCCTTCCTCCCTTCCTCCTTCCTCCCTCCCTCCCTCCATCCCTCCTTCCTCCTTCCTTCTTCCTTCCTTCCTTCCTTCCTTCCTTCCTTCCTTCCTTCCTTCCTTCCTTCCTTCCTTCCTTTCTTCCTTCCTTCCTTCCTTCCTCCTTCCTCCCTCCCTCCCTCCCTCCCTTCCTTCCTTCCTTCCTCCCTTCCTCCCTCCCTCCCTCCCTCCTTCCTCCTTCCTCCCTCCCTCCCTCCCTCCCTCCATCCCTCCTTCCTCCTTCCTTCCTTCCTTCCTTCCTTCCTTCCTTCCTTCCTTCCTTCCTTCCTTCCTTCCTTCCTTCCTTCCTTCCTTCCTTCCTTCCTTCCTTCCTTCCTTCCTTCCTTCCTTCCTTCCTTCCTTCCTTCCTTCCTTCCTTCCTTCCTTCCTTCTTTCCTCCTTTCTCTTTTTGCTAACCCCCATAGGTGACAAATATTTGGAATTCCACTCTCAAGTTACACTCAGAGCTCCTCTGGGTTTGGGGGAACTAGTTTTAATTTTTAGTTTGGTTTTGGACTATACCTGGCAGTGCACCCAGGTTTCTAGGCTGGTTCTAAATATCCCTGATCACCAAGTTTTTGCCTCTTAGAGGAAGGGGTTATCTGAGGAGTAATGCTACCCTGGATGAATATCTGGAAAGTGGGAGAGTGTGGGTGAGGTTTTAAAATTTGGAACATATAAGAACTCACTCATCAGAGCCTGGCAAACTACCTGTGCCGTATTTGATATGCCAAAAACAGTAACAATAGTAGGTCTCATTCTCATGACGTGAATGAATGGTTTGAGGCTCTTCATGTTCCTGGAGTGAGCAGATGCCCTTGGGCTATACTAGCATGCAACAGGGATGGATGGAGATGTTGTTTGTGCCAACTTGAACAAATCGATGGACAACGAGAAGACAAATGATACAAGTGACAAGTGATAAGAACTCACTGAGAATATATATATATTTATTTATATATATATTTATATATATATTTTTTCAAGCAAATTTGTTCTCAGGGAAAGTTTATTCATGATACTACTTCATTTCCTTCCTAAAACACCAATTGTTCCCCCAGTTTATCACAGGATTCATGTCTTTATAATAGAAGATGAAGCTGCTTAGAACTGAATCACTTGTCCCTTCTCTCTTTTATCTCCTCCCGGCTCAGAATGCTGAATCCCTTACTGGCCAGCCTTCTCTTAGATCTGCAGATCTCAATGCATTCAAGTCTCAACACAATTTTTTTTTGTAGTTCTAGCATTTTACTTCAAGAAAATTGGCTTAGTCTGGCCTCTGTGACCACTGCTTCCTGTTGTAATGCCGCTTTCCCTGGGCAGAGAGAGAATCTTTGGACTGTGTGGCTTTGTGGGGCTCACGCTTGCTATATTTCTTATAAAAAGTCCTGCAGGTTTGCCGTACACACACTGTGCTTATGAGAGTGGTATCCGCGAGCACTCACTGAGACTGTATCCATGAGGTGTTGGGGCCACACTCAGCAGTGCTCAGGGCTCACTTGCAGCTCTGTGCTTAGGGATTACTTCTTGTGGGGGCTTAAGAAACATTATGGGGTGCCGGGGACTGAACCTGGGTCTGCTGCTGCCGCAAACAAGTGCTCTCATCCCTGTTAGACCTCTTCAATTCCCATAGGAATAAATTCAGTGATTGCTAGCACCAATAGCTCTAACATCTGTGATATGTGCTTTGAGCAGAAACCAATGGAGCACATTTCCTGCACCACCTCTACATTTCCTGCACCACCTCTACATTTCCTGTGCCACCTCTACATTTCCTGCACTGCCTCTATATTTCCTGCGCCACCTCTACATTTCCTGCATCACCTCTACATTTCCTGCACCACCTCTACATTTCCTGTACCACCTCTACATTTCCTGTACCATCTCTACATTTCCTGCACCACCTCTACATTTCCTGCACCACCTCTACATTTCCTGCACTACCTCTACATTTCCTGCGCCACCTCTACATTTCCTGCACTACCTCTACATTTCCTGCACCACCTCTACATTTCCTGCACCACCTCTACATTTCCTGCACTACCTCTACATTTCCTGCGCCACCTCTACATTTCCTGCACTACCTCTACATTTCCTGCACCACCTCTACATTTCCTGCACCACCTCTACATTTCCTGCACCACCTCTACATTTCCTGTGCCACCTCTACATATCCTGCACTACCTCTAGACCTGACATGACGGGTTGCCATATTGGAAGGAGAGGCATGAGCTCCCTCCCAGAGGTGGCACGGCTGACACAGGCAAATAAGCCAGGGCCGTGGAGGGTGGAAACAGAGAATCCGTTCTGGAGAGAGGATTTAGATTCTGGGATTTGCAGATGAAAAAAGGAGAGCTGACCTCCTGTTCCAACAACGCCTGTCTGGCACTTGCTTTCTCCCAATCTCTGGGAAAGTAGAAAGAAATTGGAGGACAATTTCCTGCTTAGCAGCGCCAGACGAGACAGTCCTGCTCTCTGGAAGGGCGTGTTCCTCACGTGGGGCCAGGGAGTGAGCTTCCCTCTATTGCAGCCAGTTCATTTCCATTTTAAACATCTGCTTGCAAGGCGAAGCGAACTGTTAATCATCCCAATCGGGAATGAATAAATCCACGCACTTATCTTGTGCAGTAATTGGCCATGAAGTGTTCTACAGTCCTTTCATTAGGTGATGAGGTCCAAAAAATAGATGCCAAATTGGTTTAGTGGGAATGAATCGACCCACCTGAAGGGTGGGGATAAATGCCCTGTAAATGCAATGGTTTGCAGAGGTGTGTGAGTGTGTGTGTGTGTGCACGTGCAGCGAGCGCAGCGTGCACGCGCATGCACGCTTGCACACATGCGGCTACACATGTATATATGATTTGGAGGGAGCAATGGGAACTTAGGAGAGATACGTTTTGGACTGACTTATTCAAATAAACCTTACCTGGTGTGGTTGAACCTTACTGGGAGAACTATTGTGATGACGCCACTCTTGCCTCGAGTAATCTAACTTGGGACTCACTTGGTCTCTCTCCTGTTTCCAAGGTGAGGTTCTCAGGGACAGAGATTTCCGTCCTCATGGGGCACATGCTCATCACCCTCATTCTGCTTCGTCTCACATTGGACTTTGGCTCATTACGACACAACACTCAAGAGTTGTGACTTGGGTCCTTTTGGGACACAGAGTAGGCTTCCAAGTCTGGTTTCTTTGCCCTTCCACACTCTCCCTGTCACCGTGAATATGTATGTGAAAGCCACAAACAAACAAACAAACAAACAAACAAACAAACCAGGATTGTGGTTTTAAGAATGGGGTTCTGCCATCACCAGCACCCTACAGTGTATCAGGGGCTTTGCAGTCGGGTAACAAGAAGGGGCTGGAGGGATTCGGGGGAGTTTGAAACCCATGGCTGAGGCTGCCTTGAACAGGGCATAGTTGAGGGTGAAGATGAAGCAAAAAGCATGGAGAGAAAAATTCTCTTTCTCCTTCTCGATTCCCTTTCTTACACATTGTGGATTGTAATATATTCTAGAACATGATCGGTTCCACTAGTTTGATGTGCTGTATGGCCACAAGTGGCCGCACGCAACTCAGGGAGAGCCAGATGGCAACTCTCAGCTGTGGGTCTGAGTCTTTGAGTGATGGCCAATTATCCTGAGGCAGTTCATGGGCAGGGCCACCAGAGTCAGAGAGGGGAATGGGGACCCCAGCTCCATTTCCACTAAAGCCCAGTGACTTCCGCCTCTGAGAGCCTAGGCTTGAACTTGGCTGCTCTGAGCTGGTCTTGAGATCAGTGTCTCTCTTGCATGGTTTCTGATGGGCTGTAGGGTCCAGACCACAAAAATGGCGGCTATTATGGTGAGAGAGTCTCATCCGGCTGCTTCTGAGGCCTTACAGAGGTGATGGACCAACACCCAAAACCCATCTTGCCTCCTGGGAGCCTCATGGTCAGCTGAGCTAGGGGAGAGCCAGATGGCAGCTCACCCCCCGTGTGTCTGAGTCTTGGTCTTCTGTTTAACCTGGACAGTGAGAGTGATCACTGGTCCCTCACTGCAGGATATAAAGTTCATAATTCTCTGTATGTAATTTGCTCCCATATCTTTCACTAAAAGTGGAAAACATTTTATGGAAAAGAATCTAAAAGGCAGAGGCCAACATAACAAATGCTAGGATATCAGTAGCCCACTTCTGTGTGATAAACACATGCTCTGTCTTGTTCAGTTCTCTGCCCACTCTGTACTCACCCTGCTGAATTATTTTTAGTCAAACTCTAGACATCAAACACAAGTCATACAATATTTATCTTTAAGATATATGGATTCCTTTTTTGATATAATGATAATGATGTTCGAATATTTATAAGTTAGAAATAATCCCTTAAACGTGCCAAGTGTGATCATTATTCTGAGCCCTCCAATTGTATCAAGTTTTTATAATTGATTTATTAAAATTAAGAACCATAAAAATGCAGTTATAATACGTGTGTTTTCTCCTCCCTCTTTTTATATTTTGTAAAGTATTTGTAGATGTAGCTGGGATATTTGCTCTATAGCATTTCTCATTGATAACGCTTTGATGGCAGGCCTGGCTGTTCTTACCCTTGTAACCCTCCATCCCCCACACACACACGCACACCCCCCTAATACTGAATCTAACAATTTGGTTAGCTTCCAGGGGAATATATTTGGTGCAAACACCCATTGATGGGTATCTGCGATTTCTATTGCCTCATGGCCCATGGTGCCTATCAACTTTTTAATGCTCTTGCTTTTGAGTGATCCCATAGGTTGCAGGTCCAATGAGAGTAACCATAGACAATTCCCCAGCAAATAAGTCTCAATAACCATTGATGACTAGTGCCTGCCCTGTCCTTTTATTTTCCCTTTTCTGAGCCACACCTGGCAGTGCTCAGGGCTTCCTCCTGCCTCTGCACTCAGGGATCACTCCTGAAAGGCTCCAGAGACCATATGGGATGTCAGGAATTGAACCTGGGTCCGTCATGTACAAAAGCAAGAAACCTCCCCACTGTCCTATTGCTCAGGCCCCTTAACCTTTTCTCCTTTCCTCCACTCAGATACTATATCTGCCAATTATTTTATTTTTTTTTCTCACAATAGCTCTCTGAAGTCTCTCTACCTCTCAGAAGCATGTTCGTGGTGAGTTGATGGTAGCAGACCTCTTTCCTTCACTGTTGTCTTTCTCCTGAAAGTGACCCTCATTTCTGGAAGTCATGTAAAGTTATTAAACTCATTAATGTGAGTTTTGGCAGAGGCAAAATTCTCAGCAAAACACTGAACATATATCCCCAGGACAAATTCCGTTTTTTTTCTAGACTTATATTTTCCTATTATGCTCCTATTTTTGTATTATCACCCCATTAAGTCACCTAATTTTATTGCTTTGTCTTATACAATTTATCTTCTCTTTTACAATTCCCCCCCTCCTTTTAAGGTCACACCTGACAATGCTCAGGGATTATTCCTGGCTCTGCGCTCAGGAATTACCCCTGGTAGTACTCGAGGGACCATATGGGATGCCGAGGATCGAACCCAGGACTTCCCTGCAAGGCAAATGCCCTACCCACTGTGCTATCACTACGGCCCCCATTCTTCTCTTTTTAATAGATTTTCCTTTTCTTGCTTTAGGTTTATACTCCACTTGGAGTTAATTTCATATTATTGTCAGAGATATGGTTTCATTTTTCCATTTTTTTTGTAATCCTAAAAACTTTGTTGGGGAGAATTGTTCCTCCTTCCTTTTTCTACCATCTTTGGCTACAGATCAGGAATCTATACATGTATATGTTATGTAGAGTCTAGGCAACATGGATATGAGTAAATAGAGTCAGTTTCTGGATAAGGTATGCTACCTCCTGGTTTTTACTCTATTGCAAATGCCACACAGTCTTAATTTTTTAAATTTTGCAATAAGCTTTTTTTTAAAATTTTATTACACCACTTTTAGACATACAATTGCAATGTGCTCATGCTCGAGTTTTGGTTCCACAGTGTTCCAACACCCATCCCTCCACCTGAACCCATCTCCCATCACCAATGTCCCCACCTCCCTCCCCTCCCGCACCCCAACTACTTGGCGGGTTCTGTATAGCTTTCCTCTCCTCTCTATCTCTCCCTCCTGCCTACCTTTTCTACACATTGTAGAATGCAGTACATTAAAGGACATAATTGTTTCCACTAGTTTGATGGACCGCGTGGCCGCAAGTGGCCGTGTGACTTAGAGGCCTCATGGTCAGCATCCGGACAGCAAAAATGGCGGCTAATGTGGTGGGTGAGTCTCTTCCGGCTGCTTCTGGGACCCCCCCAGAGGTGATGGGCCAACACCCAAAACCCATCTGTTCTCCTGGGGGGCCCCACGGTCAGCTGAGCCAGGGGAGAGCTGAATTCCAGTTCCCCCAGCTGCGTCTGAGGCTCTGCATGCTATGGCTGGTCACCCCAGGGCAGCTCCTAGGGGGCTACTGGGCTCAGACAAAATGGAGAGGGAAGGGGCAACCCTAACTCCATCTGACGAATTCCCGGTGTTTCCTGCTTCTGGGAGCTGCCTACCTGGGCTCAAACTCGTTTTGCTCTGTTAATCTGGTCTTGAGGTCAGCGTCCCTCCCAGGTGGGCTCTAATGTGCTTCAGCATTCAGACAGCAAAAATGGCCACTAATGTAATAAGCTTTTGTATGTAATAAATTAACTCACATTTTATTGTTTTTGAAAAGTATCTTGGTTATTCTTGGGTCTTCACATTTCTATGAAAATGGAAGCTCAGCTTTCAAGTTCTTTGGAAGGAATAACGATAGGAATTTGCCTGGGATTGCATGAAATTCAGCGATCAAGTTCGGGAAAATTTGCATTTGAACAATATTCACTTTCAAACTCTGAACATAACATGTCCCAAACTCTTCAGGTGTTCTCTTTCAGTTCTATTCATTCTTTCAGAGTCTACCGGAGCTGACTCTGAAATTTTGCCATTTTTTTGTTAGAATTTTATCTAGGTAGTTGACAATGTACTTTAAAAAAATGGAGGTATGGGTGGTTTTCCATAACTCTGCACATAAAAACAAATACAAACTCATGAGTTTGAAGGTAAGTAAATATACCTGACCAGAAATAAGCCATAAACATAGCCATTTAAATAGCTAAATGTTTTTTTTTCCTGTCTCTCATTGGGTGTGTGGGTTCAATTAAAATTATTTTTTTTAAATCTTGAAAACATTTCAGTGATACAATGCATTATTATAAAAGCATAATTATCAACTATCTCACCTAGCAGATCTCTAAAACACATTCCGTCTGACACAACTCAAAATGTGTTCCCTTTCACCAATACCTCCCTGGTTTCTCTTCCCAGACCTGACTAACCACCTGAATAATCACCTTCTTTCCTCTGCTTCTGTGACTTTGACTATTTTTGGTTTAGACTTTAAGTGGAATCATGTTATATTTGTTCTTCAGTGTCTGGTTGATTTTACTTGGAACTGTGTCCTCCATGTTCATCCATTTTCTATCGCTGTGGAATATCTTCCATTGGAAACCAAAAGGTATCCCATAGGTGGATAGGCCACATTTTTATTTATTCATTATCTGTTAATAACCATTGAAGTTGCTTTCCTATCTCAGCAATTCTGATGAATACAATGGGCATGAAACTATAGATAGCCTTAGGCACCCTGCTGTAATTTCTCTTGGCTGGTACCTAGAAGTAGAATGCTGAATCATATAATAGGTCTTTTTCATTGTTTGAAGAAACTTCACTGTTTCCCACTGTGGTTATTTTATATGCCCCACTATTAGCATATGTGAGTTCTCTCTAGTGCACAATCTCTTCAATACTTGTTTTGTTTTTATTTTTGTATTAGCCACCCATCAATAATCAAGGCGATAATTTATTATGGTATTGATTTCCCTTACAATTAGCAGTGTAGAACACATTTAAAAGGTTTTGTTTTGGTTTTGTTTTTGGGATACACCTGGTGATGCTCAGGGCCTACTCCTGGCTCTGCACTCAGAAATTACTCCTGGCCAGAGCCAGAGGGACTGTATGGATGCTGTGATGGAGCCCAGGTTGGCCATGTGTAAGGCAGACACCTACTTGCTGTACTATCTCTCTGGCCTCACATTTAAAATAAAAAAAATATTTTTTTTGATTAGGTTCCCACATTAAAATAAAAAGATTTAAAAGATTTAAATTGAGATTCAATAGCTTATAATGCTATTGATAATGGTTTCTCATGCTCATAATTCCAACAGGTGTGGACCATATTTTAACGCACTATTTGCCATTCTCTGTCTTTAGAGAAATGTCTGTTCAATTCGGCTCACTTTTAAATCACCGTTGTTTGCTTTTACTGTTTGCTTTTGGCTTGTAGGAGTTATTTATTTTTGGATAGTCATATTGATCTGCTCTATGATTTTCAGATGTTTCTCCCCACTGAAAACATTGTCTCTCCCCTTTGTTAATTGTTTCATGTTCTGTTCAGAAGTTGTTTATCTTGATGTAATCCCATTTGTTTAATTTTACTTTTGTTGTTTTTTGTGTGGCATCATACTCTAGAGAACAATTCCAAGGCCTGTTTCAAATCTTTTCACCCAGGAATTTAATAGCTTGCTTGCTTGCTTGCTTTTTTTTTTTTCTTTTTGGGTCACACCCAGCAATGCTCAAGGGTAACTTCTGGTTCTTCGCTCAGGAATTACTCCTAGCAATGCTCAGGGACCATATATGGGATGCTGAGGATCGAACCCGGGCCGGCCATGTGCAAAGTAAATGCCCTACCCGCTGTGCTATCACCCCTGCCCCTCTTTTTACTTTGGACCTCATTCCCAACGAAAGGAAACATTACTGGTGTCCGCTCGAGCAAATCGATGAACAATGGGAAGACAAGTGATACAAGTGAAGTGATATTCTTACCCTCCTTGTGGAGAACAACTTACCATAGATGAATGGGTTTATTACTCAGCTCACTTATACTATTCAAATTCAGTCAGGGTGAAGAAAATAAAATCAGCATTCAAAAATCAGTCACAATTCACTAACAATGAATTGTCCAAAGGGAAATCAATAAAATAATATAATTTATAATAGGCTGGTAAAAGTGAAAATATTTAGGAATAAACCAAGGAACTAAAGACTCATACACTGAAAATTATAACACACAGTGACTTGTCTCCTGTTGTTCATTGATTTGCTTGAGTGGTCACCAGTAATATTTCCACACATCCTGTTGCATCCTAGTGTAGTCCAAGGGCATCTGCTTGCTCCAGGAACACAAAGAGCCTCAAACCATTCCTTCAGGTCATGGGAATGAGGTCTATAATTGTTACTGGTTTTTGGCATATCAAATATGACATGGGTAGCTTACCAGGCTCTGCCGTAACACACAGTGATATAGATATAAATAAATGGAAAGACTTTCATGTTCAAGTGCTAAAAGAATTAAAATTGACCAAAGAACATAAAGCAGATTACAGATTCAGAACAACCCACTAAAAATTAAAAATGGTCCCCTATTTTTATGGAAATATTAAAGGTAATCCTAAAATACACATGAAACCACAAAAGACCCTGAATTTTCAAAGTAAAATGAGTAGAAATAAAACAGAAAGCTCCACATTTCCTGATTTGAAAACATGCTACAAATTTGCACTACTCAAAACAATACGGCAATAGCATAACTTGCTCTATTTAAATAGTGCGCATTCAAGATGGTTGTCTTCTTGAATATTCAGTGCTCTGACGCCACTTGCAAAGGAAACAAAAATAGAAATAAGCAAATGAAACTGTGTCAAACTGAAAAAAAAATATCTGCACTGTGAAAGAAATGATGGCTAAAATAAAAAGATACCCAGTGAATGGGAGAAAACGTTTGCATATTATACAACAGATAAAGAGCTAGTGTTCAATATTATCTACAATGTACATATGAACTGGACAATAGCCAAAATCAGAATCCCCATCCAAAAATGGTAAGAGACTCTTCCTCAGGGAAGACTTATGATGACCAGCAGGCATATGAAAAGTGTTGGGCCAGAGAGTTAGTATGGTAGGGAAGGTGCTTGCCTTGTATGTGGCAACCAACCCTGACTTAATCCCTGACAATGCATATGAGCACTACCAGGAGTAATCCCTGAGTGCAAAGCCAGAAGTAAACCCTGAGCACTGGCCGCTATAGCCCCAAATAAACACAAACATGCTCAGCATCAATGATGATCCAGGAAATACAAATCAAAACAACAGTGAGAAACCTCCTCGCAACAGTGACCATGCTTTCCCCCAAGAGGCCGGAGACCACTGTGATTGGTAGGACCATCCTCTGGTTTAGTTTCTATGGAAAACATATGGGGAAGTCTCCAAAATAGTAAAAATAGAGTGTCCATACGACCAGGCCATTCTGCTCCTGGGCATCTAATCCCAAGAACATGACATCTTTCATTTCAAAAGCTATATGCATATCCCTGCACTTACAAGGTAGCCAAGATGTGGACCAAGCCCAGTGCCCCGCCACAGAGGACTGGAGCAAGACACTGTGGTCTTTATACACAGTGGTCACTTCTTGGGTGTCAGGTCTTCTCTTCAATGGGACCGAAAGGGTCATCTTAAGCAAAGTAAGCTGGAGCGAGGACAAATACTGGATATTCTCACTCATTCATGGTGTAGAGAGAAGCAGAAAAGGAGGAATGCACAGTCTCTAATGGAAGCCAACCCTTGGAGTCTCAGCAAAGGAGCAGAAGTTCCCCAGCAGAGCTTGGGAGGGTGAGGCTAAGGGAGAGGTGAGGATGGGGGGAACTTTGGTGGTCATCCAATGCCAATCAGATTGGCAACTTCAGCCTCCATCTATTGGAGGTTGGTCTCAGAGAAGGAGATGGGCAGAGAGAGCACCGACAGTCCTATTTTTAGGGGTGACCTGGGCAGCTGTTGGTGTACTCACAATATAATCTCACTTCGCTAGTGGGTTCTTAACACTATGAGCTGACAGAGACATTAGGACAGGTAGAAAGTTCATGTACTTGAAGATCAGAGGCTGGAATGTGTCACAGAGCTAAGCAACAGGCATCTAAAAGACCCTAAACTGGGCTGGAGCGATAGCACAGCAGATAGGGCGCTTGCTTTGCATGCGGTCGACCTGGGTTCGATTCCCGGCATCCCATATGGTCCCTTGTGCACCACCAGGAGTAATTCCTGAGTGAAGAGCCAGGAGTAACCCCCTGAGTATTGCCAGGTGTGACCCAAAAAGAAAAAAAAAAAAGGACTCTAAACTCTTTATATTATTTCCTGAGCATATTTTTTGCTTGCTCTGTCATTTATTCTATTCTTTTCTGCTATTCTATCCTTTCCTGGATGCACTTATACAATCTCTTTGTGTTCCAAGACCTAAAGTATTTTACCTATGGGAATATCCCAACCTTGATCTCACACAGGTAGTGGTGAAGGTACAAACACTCACTCAAAGCACAAGCATGAACACATTGCAAATCAATACAGATAATAATGATAAAACATAGAAATAAACCAAATGTAAAGTAAAAGCATCCATCAAAAGACAGGAAGTGGGGCCGGAGCGATAGCCCAGCGGGTAGGGCATTTGCCTTGCACGCGGCCGGCCCTGTGCCGCCCGGGTTCGATCCCCGGCGCCCCCATATGGTCCCCGAGCACCGCCAGGAGTAATTCCTGAGTGCAGAACCAGGAGTAAGCCCTGAGCATTGCCGGGTGTGACCCAAAAAAGCAAAAATAAATAAATAAATAAATAAATAAATACATCTTTAAAAAAAAAGACAGGAAGTGGATTCATGGATTAAAAAATAGGTCACAAAAATTCCAGAAAAGTTTTATTTTTCATTCCAGAATTGCCATTTGATTCTTTTTAAAAATATAATTTCTATATCGCCACATTTTGGGAGGCCTAGAGTTGATATCATGCCTTTCATTCTAAAAATTTTGTTTGTTATTCGAATGTTTTTATAATACCATGGTTGTTTATGTGTTTTTTGTTTTGGTATAATAGTGTAACTTTTGTTTTCCGAGCTCAGTCCAACCTCTGGACTTCTCAGAAATGTTTTCCGAGGGCACATTTTCCCTGCACATGGTCCAACTCAGCAACTTCTTTGTGTGCTTTTGAGTTCTTTGCTGAGAAGTGAGGATTTAAAATCATGTGTTGTAGCAAGTCTTGATTCTAGTTCTACCCTGTCGGCTCAGAACTGCTGTTCTCCTTCCTGTCTGTGAAGGATTTTGTTGGCTGTTTGCTGAGCCGTTGGACTGACTCCCAGGCAATCCTGTGGCTGGCGAGGTCATCCAGGGGATCAAGACATTGGCCTTGCATGTGGACAACATGAGTATGGTCCCTGGCACCATAGAGGGTCCTCCGAGCCCCACCAGGAATGATCCCTGAGTGCAGAGCCAAGAGTAATTCCTGAGCATCACTGGGTGTGACCCCAAAAAAACAAAAAACAAAAAATCACTTGAATTCTTTCTCTTTTGGAATGGTCATTAGGGTGTCTTATTGCTGGTGATTCTAAGCCAGAAGTTGTGAGGTCCAATGCCAGGACATGAGGACGAAGTGCAAGGTTGGGGTCTTGTGGTCGTTCTAGAAATACTTGGCAAGCATATGGTGGTAGGGATCCAACCAAAGTTGACCCTATGTGATTTCCCTGACCCCAACCCCTGAATTATTATAAATATCCTATAGATTTGTTGCCTTCCATGTCAGAAATTCAAAAACTCTAGAGACAATCTTCCCAGTAGACCTATCTGGTTGGAGGCATTATTGGAGTTAAGGTCCCTGCCTTGCCTGTAACAGACCCAGGTTGGATCCCTGACATTGAAGGAAGAGAGTTAGAGTCAGCACATCTGAATGACCCATTCTGGGGCCATAAATCACAAGGTAAGTCGGAGACCAAGCAAGTGTCAAGTCTGATAAGGTTGTATGGAGCAGAATGGGGCTGTAGAAATGATTGGTAAATGTCTGTGTGGAACTTCAGGCCAACCGTGTTGAGAGCAGATGGTCTCTATTAGCCACCATCGTAGCTGTTAAATGAAAATATCATCCCCTAGGAGAAATGTCCAAAATGTGGCTTATGACCAGTGTATGAAAGTTCTGGACTTGAGGGTCCACCTGTTCTGGATCTAGTCAGGCCGAGTCCACATGTGTAATTAAACCAGGGCTCTGGGGCCAGAGCGATAGTGTGGTGTTTGCCTTACAAATGACCGACCTGGGTTCAATCCTGGCATCCCATATGGCCCCCTGAGCACTGCCAGGAGTAATTCCCCAGTGCAGAGCCAGGAGTAACCCCTGAGCACCATGAGGTATGGCCCAAAAAAGGAAAAAAAAATGGGGGTGTGGCTGGAATGATAGTACAATTGTTAGGGCATTTGCCTTGCATGCGGCTGATCTGGGTTCAAGCCCGGGCATCCCATATGGTTTCCTGAGCACTTCCAGGAGTAATTCCTGAGTGCAGAGCCAGGAGTAACCCCTGAGCATTGCCAGGAGTGACCCAAAAAAGCCAAACCAAACCAAACCCGGGACTCTCCCTCTCGTCTTGTCAATCCATCTCGAGGACGGACTTCTGTAAGAGCACCACATTGGACCCCCTGAATATCACCAGGAAGAATCCCTGAGCACTGAGCCAGGAGTAAGTTCTGAGCACTGCTGGGTGTGGCCAACCCACCAATCCCCCAAAATTAATAAAAATGGTATGACCCTGCTCCCCTCTCCTCTCCCACCAGAGAGCTTGATCTCTGAAGCCAGAACCCAGAGCCTGTCTTTCTCTTGTGTTGGTGAATCCTCCACCCCTCCACCCCCGCCACTTCACTCTCCCTCTCTTCAGCACAGAAGTTACTACAGAGGGATCTTTGGGGTGTGAGCACAGTGTGTGTGTGTGTGGGGGGGATGAGTGCAGCCGAGCAGAAGCACCTCCCCCCGCCCCGCCGTGTGCTCCAGGCCCCTGAGCCTCCCTGGTTGTGGGGTGAGGTTGACATTCTCCCTCTGCCTCTTGGGAACATTTGTGGGCTATTAGTCATCTTATGTAGAGCAGGATATATCTGCCACTTCTCGGTAGAGCCCTCCCTGCAGCAAGATTTATTTTAAGACCCGTGTAAAGAGAGAATTTCACAGGCTACCCTGAGAAAATCCAGTCGTTTGTCACTGCGGAGGATCAAACCGTCTCTGCTTGGGGCCACGTCTGGGAGAGGGGAGGGTCCCTGGAGTGAGGTCTGGGGGCTGCTGGTTTTGAGTCTGTGCTCAGGCCTCCGTAGGGGACTTGTGGGCTCCTGGCCTTGGTGAGTTGGGTATTCTCGAGGTCGCGATGACCCTCCCCATTCCTCAGCTCAGCTCTCAGGCTTACTCCTGGCTCTGTGCTCAGGAAACACAGGGCTCCTCGGGGGACCACGTGGGGTGCCAGGGATCTAATGCCCGTCTGCCATGTGCAACGCAGGTGCCCTCCCTTGCTGCACTATCAGTCCGGCTCCTCAGCTCAGCTCTTTGAGACAGGATAAAAGAGGACGGGGAGACAGGCAGCTAGAATGGGGGGGACCTGAGCTCTGGGGGTGCCTTCCTTCAGAGTGGTGGAGCCTCTCCCTGGAATTTGGCCATTGTTTCTAGCGACTGCTGCAAAGTTCCAGTGAGTTTGAAGCTAGTGGAGGCGACTGGTTTAAGAGCAAGGACCAGAGGTCTTTGAGGGGATGCTAAAGTCAGGGGTCCTCCAACTCCAACGTTTAGCTGGGCTGTGCCTTCCTGCAAGCCCGGCACCCCGCTGCCGGAAGAATGAGGCACGGGCGCTGCCCACTCATCTTTGGCTGACCCCATTCACCAGCGACTCGGGTCTGGGCACCCTCAGCTCTGAACTGGTCCCCTGGTTCTCCAGCTCAGTCCGGTGGTGGTGGCGGCAGGGGGCGGGGGCAGAGATCCTCTCTGCTCTCTGGAAGGCTGCAGCTAAAGAGAATAACAGCGGGATTCCGCCTCTGCCCTCTGAACAGCACATGCTGGCGGCCTCCGCCCTCTGGATGACACTTATCGGTGATGGTGGCAGCGGGGCTGGATTTGGCGCTGCCGCACGCCTGGTTTCAGCGCTGAGAGCATCAGCCATGAGGATTCTCAGCGCACCCCCACTGGGAGGGGGTTTCCATGGCAACTCTCAGGGGGGGATTTCCAGGGCTCACACCTGCTCCAGGGTACAGTAACCTAGTGAGGAGGAGGAGCGCTGAGTGCCGGCGCCTTCCCACAGGTACCGGGGAGCAGCCCGGGGTGGGCGGTGGGATCTCGAGGCTGGAGCCTTTAGTTCTTTAGGCACACCCAGACCCACCGCCCCAGCATCTGATTCTGGGTTATAACGTGCAGCTCCAAGTTGTGCCCTGGGAAAGGGGCCAGGAACGGCTAAGGGCTCCTCCGGCCTGCCCTGCAAATCAGCTCGGGACCACGCCTGAGTGTGTGCTTCCAGAAGAGCGAGCCGTGGGTGTCTGGAGAATGGAAATGAAATTATGCAAGCAGATGGTTTCACCGGGAGACACAAATGTGGGTATCTAAACTTCTAGTCATGGAGATGCTGATTTAAATATAATAATGATAATGATAATAACAACAATGACCCAGCCTGGGGGTTATGCACCAAGCGTTCCCCCTAATCCCAGCCCCCAATAAACCCTTTTGAAAATCACCGCGTTCCAAACCCTGCAGAAGCATTTTGAAGCCGAGGGCTGGCAAGCCGCGCAGGAACAACCCAGAGCTGCACGTTCCTTAGCACAGTTCAGCAGCACATAAAACGCAGCACCCTGGGGCGCAGGCGGCAGTGTGGTCATCTTCGCCCTGACACTGGCTGTGACCAACTTAAGGGACAGGATGCACACATCACTGCAGAGAGGCAGCTACCAAGAAACCAGATGGCCAAGGGTTGTTTCTGGAAGGTTCCAAAGGGTGGAAGGCTTCTTCTGTGAAGATAAGCGCTGAGCCTGGGGACAGACTATAGGAGCTGGGTGAGTCTCAGGGAGGAGATCACCAGGATAGAGGGTGGGGGGGGGGTGGGGTCCCCTTCCTTCCTTCCTTCCTTCCTTCCTTCCTTCCTTCCTTCCTTCCTTCCTTCCTTCCTTCCTTCCTTCCTTCCTTCCTTCCTTCCTTCCTTCCTTTTCCTTCCTTCCTTCCTTCCTTCCTTCCTTCCTTCCTTCCTTCCTTCCTTCCTTCCTTTCTTCCTTCCTCCCTCCCTCCTCCCTCCCTCTCTCCCTCCCTCCCCCTCCTCCCTCCCTCTCTTCCTCCCCCCTCCCTCTCCTCCCTCCCTCCTCCCTCCCTCTCCTCCCTCTCCTCCTCTCCTCCCTCCTCCGTCCCCTCCCTCCCCTCCCTCCCTCCCTCCCTCCCTCCCTCCCTCCCTCCTCTCCCTCCCTTCCTTCCTTCCTTCCTTCCTTCCTTCCTTCCTTCCTTCCTTCCTTCCTTCCTTCCTTCCTTCTCTCTCTCTCTTTCTCTCTTTCTCAGGGGTTACTCTTGGCTCTGCACTCAGGAATGACTCCTCGAGGTGCTCAAGGGACCCCACAGGATGCCGGGATCAAACCTGGGTCAGCTGCATGCAAGGCAAACGCCCTCCCTGCTGTGCGATTGGCTCTAGCCTCATATGATATACAGTTTTAAAGATAATAATAGAAGTTACAACAGGTAGCATTGTCCCAAGACCTATTGTGTGTTTTAGGACCCTCACAAGCCACTGTAAGGAAGGTTTATCGCCGCTTATTTGTCATTTGAGGTAAGGTATTTCTGTACTAACTTCTCAGGCAGAGGCTCGAGCAGATGGAAAAAAAATGCCATCCAGCTTATGTCTAGTTTTCTTCAGTGTAGCTATAAACCAGAGCTCCATACGCCGTTGGCTGCTACCCTCAGAACTTGCAGCAATTGCTGTTTTCAGACCATTTTATAACACGCATTTCCTCTTTTCTCCTTAGAAAGAAGGCTGGTGCCAAAGTGGCAGCACAGCGGGGAGGACGTTTGCCTTGCATGCAGCTGACCCAGGTTCGATCATATCATACCCGGCGTCCCATATGGTCTCTTGAGCATGGCCAGGAGTGATTCCTGAGTGCAGAGCCAGGAGTAAGCCCTGAGCATTGCCAGGTGTGACCCAAAAAGAAAAATGGCATCAGATTGCATCCAACCAATGAGACTGCATATGCGTCTTTATGCAAATGATGGGATGTGGGGAACCAATCACACTGGGTATGCAAATAGATTTTATAAGAGAACCAATCAGAGGGGCTGGGAGTGACAGTAGAGCAGGTTCTATTCCCAGCATCCCATATGGTCCCCTGAGCACCGCCGGGAGTAATTCCTGAGTACAGAGCCAGGAGTATTTACCAGGTGTGACCCAAAAGCAAAAAAAAAAAAAAAGGGAGGGGGAGGTGGATTCATGACGTTGTCCATCACCCTGGACAGAAGGCCTTTGTTCTGAATCCAAGCAAGGGACTTTGGCCCATAGAGATGGAAAAGTTCACTCCAGGAGCTTTTCTGATCAGAAAAGGCATGGTTGTCACAGTGAGGGTGACATGGAACATGTTGTCTCTGAACCGCTTTGCATGCAAAAGATGTAAAGTCTTCTTGGTTCTTGGGAAGAAGGGAGACTTCCCAGCTGGATTAGTCAGCATTTCCTTGATAAGTGGAATCAATAGAAGCACTCTCTCTCTCTCTCTCTCTCTCTCTCTCTCTCTCTCTCTCTCTCTCTCTCTCCTCTCTCTGTGCTGTCAGCTTTTTTTTTCAACTTTGCTTCCTCTCTTGGGTGAGAAAACTCAGGATTCTCTGGGGTTAGGAAGCTAAGACAGGTGGGTCTGTGGCTGTACTTTTGGAAGGAGGCACACACCTCTCCCTGGGACAAGCTGCCCCCCTGGCATTCTCTTGGTTCTGCTGGGCCAAAACAGAGCCTTAAAACACTTTGCAAGGGTAAAGTGCCCTGGGTGAGCAGCAGGAGAGAGAACCAACCCTCTGGCCTCTGGTCTCTATGCTTTTGATCCCACACTGTAGGGAGCATCCCTAGGTGTTTCTCCACCATGTTCTGCACATGTGAGTTAAGTTCATAGCATGTTCCTGAACGCTTCTTTGTGAATATACATGAGTTTCCTAAAACCTACTTGAATATGTATAAGCTGTTACTTCATTATGTCTCGACTGGGCATAAACTTGGACCCTCTTCTCCCTCTCCTGGAAACGATTCTCCAGCCGCGGCTGGAGGACCTTCTTTCCAACTGCTTCCTGACTAAATAAAGGCCCTCTTTGCTGTTCAGTTGTTCCTGTGCTTTTTCTAGAATGTTAATCTGTCTCTATAGGCGAGCAGATTTATCTCTATATATCTGCTTTGTCTCTAGCCTGTCTAATTTATAAGCCCCTCTATATAACTGCAGACTGCAAATCACCAGTTATATAGAGGGGCTATATAACTGGCAAGGATTCCGCTGTCACAGTTACGAAGGGTGACAGGTGCCAACCTCTGGGGTTGGCAGCTCTTGGTGTCGGTTCCAAGGGGAAGTTCCAGCCTGAGTGTGGAGGCGTGGACACCCAGCTCCAGGCACCTAGAGGGAAATTTCCTCTTCTTCTCAAACATCAGCCTTTGTGTGGCTGTTCAGGCTCTGGGTGCTGGTATGACCCAGGCCCAGGAAAGGGACCGCCTGCAAATGTCAGTCTCCTCCTGAATCCTGGTCCACCAGGGTTTGACAGAATATTCCCGTGCCCCCAGGCCTGGTGAGGCTCAGACTTTAAATGAACCATCTCAGCGAGTCAGGGACTCTGAGCCCAGGAGTGGATCTGAAAGAATGTGGAGGGGGCAAAAAGAACGGGAGGCAGAAAGAAGATGATTTCTTAGATGGTGATTTGCAGTTTGAGCCCTAGATTCAAATCCCAGAGTGTGACTATCTCTGTTCATCAGTAAATGCATGAACCGAGAGCCTGCTACCAAGAGTATCCCACTCACACGGCAGAGCCTGGCAAGCTAGTGGTGTCGAATTTGATATGCCAAAACCCAGTAATAATTATAGACCTCATTCCCATGACCTGAAGGAATGGTTTGAGGTTCTTCGTGTTCCTGGAGCGAGCAGATGCCCTTGGGCTACACTTGTACTACACTAGCACGAGACAGGGACAAATGGAGAAATTACTGGAGCCCACTGGAGCAAATGGATGAACAACTGGAAGACAAGTGATACAAGTGACCGTGTCTGAAAACAGAACCTTCACAGAAACATGGAGTTCAGTTCAGCCCTATTAGCTGCAGTGACTTTGAAATTCACTGGCTTGGGTTCCTGTGGAGAAGGTGGGTCCAGTCCCTGACACCTTGGGGCCACACCAGCACTGACACGTAGGAAAAGAGGCTGAGACCGGAAGTGCAACTCCAAGGTGAGGCTGCTGTCAATCACGGTGCGGAGGGAGGGCCCTGAGGGGACTGTCCAGCGGGAACCCACCCATCGACCTCAGGGACTGAGCTCAGACATCATGGAAGCTAGGTGCAGTCGTGCTATTTATGACCCCTTCCCAAGAAGCTCAGAGGGGTCTCTAAAGAGCCTGAGTGAAAAATACTCCCAGAGTCACTGAGATGGGGGAAAGAGAGAGAGTGAGTGAAAGAGAGAGAGAAGAGAGAGAGAGGAGAGAGAGTTGGGGGTTCGCATATGGCCTCCCAAGCCACAGGGAGATTTTTGTCTGGGTTCGGGCACCCTATGGGGGTGGTCAAAAGGTGAATTCAGGGAGGGGAAAATAATAAGATTGCTACTTTATAGAAAAATAACGTGTCTAAGTGAGGGGGGGTGCACGTGAGGGCGCAGGTGTGATGTATTATGGCCACTTAGGCATAAAGGTAGAGGGATTAGAAGGTGAAGGTGAGCGGGTGGGCCTCAGGTTGGCCCCCTGGCAGTTGCAGGCCAGGCCGGCGCTCCAGTGTGGCTCCCTAAGTTGCTCAGACCCTTCCCCCTTTCTCTTGCTCCTGATCCCTCCTTCATGTCAGCCCTATTTGCATGCTGAAAATGTCTCCCCAGCATTAAATGCGCCTGGGAAGGTGGAGGGCCCTGGGGATACCAGGAGACTTTGCATCCCGTGAGATACTTTACAGCTGGGACAGAACTAAGTGGAAAAATCACATTCAAAGCAGGGACCGAGAGTTAGGAGGGGGCTGAGGCACCGGCTTGCATATGGCCAATGCTGGCTAAATCCCAGTCCAGGAAATCACAGTTCCCTGAGTACTGTGAGATCTCTGAGCATCGCTGGGTGTGGCCTGGATACCACACTGAAAGGAGGACAGAGAGAAAGAGAGAAAGAAAGAGGATGGAAGGAAGGGAGAAAGGATGGATGGAAGAAAGGAAGGAAGGAAGGAAAGAAGGAAGCAAGGAGGGATGGGTGGAAGAAGGAAGGAAAGAAGGAAGACCCAAAAACCAAAATGGCAAGACTTCTCCTAGAGGTCCCTGAAGGCCAAAGACCAAGGACTTCCAATTCTTGGCACACGGCAGCGTGGACTGGCAAAAAGTAAGGAAAGACTTTCCTTTGAATGGGTTCCTGGTTCAAAGACTTTACTTTTGAATGAATGGGTTTCTGGTATTAGAGCTGTCTCAGACTGAGAGGAACGGGAGGCGGCGGCTGCAGAAAGGCAACGGGACGTTCCGCGTCTCACCCAGTGGTAAGAAGTTGTTGTGTCTCAGGAAGCCGCTGGGTAAAGGGACGAGCCCAGGACCCAGGGAGAGAGGCGAGGGGTTCCCTGGTGCGTTCCTGCCAGGTTGCCTGTGCACTTCCCTCTTCAGTGCCACTCACCTGCGTGAATAGCCCTTCCCGTTCTGTGGGCTCTCTCTGTATCTTGGTCACTGTTTCTTTTGAGGTGCAGAAGCTTTTCAGTTTCAAGTAGTCCCATTGTTTATCTTTGCTTCTAGTTGCTTTGTTAGTGGCATTTCATCTTTGAAGATGCCTTTAGTTTCAATGTCGTGGAGGGTTTTTCTATATTTTCTTGAACGTACTTTATGGATTCAGATCTGATATTGAGATCTTTAATCCATTTTGATCTGATTTTTGTGCATGGTGTTAGACAGAGGTTCAAATTCATTTTTTGCGTGTAACTGCCCAGTTTTCTCAGCACCATTTGTTGAAGAGGCTTTCCTTGCTCCATTTTGGACTCTTTGCACCTTTATCGAAGATTAAATGATCATGTGTTTGAGGATGGGTGTCAGGATACTCAATTTTATTCCATAGGTCCACAGGTCTGTTTTTATTCCAATATCACGCTGTTTTAATTACTACTGCTTTGTAGTACAGTTTGAAGTTGGGAAAGGTGATGCCTCCCATCTTCTTTTCCCCAAAGATTGTTTTAGGTATCCGTGGGAGTTTATTATTCCATACAAATTTCAGGAGTGTCAATTTATTTGAAGAATGTCATGGGTATCCTTATAGGGACTGCATTGAATCTGTACAAAGCTCTAGGGAGTATTGCCATTTTGACAATGTTAATTCTCCCCATTCATGAGCAGGGAATGTGTTTCCATTTCCTTGTGTCTGCTTTTTATTTCTTGGAGAAGTGTCTTATAGTTTTCTTTGTACAGGTCCTTTACACACTTGGTTAAGCTGGTTCCTAGGTATTTGATTTTCTGTGGCACAATTTTAAATGGAATCATTTTCTTAATATCCCTTTCTTCTCTTTAGTTATTTGCATATAGAAAAGCCACCGACTTTTTGGGTATTGATTTTGTGTCCTGCCACTCTATGATAAATATCTATTGTTTCTAGGTGTTTTTGGTTGAGAGTTTAGGGTTCTCTAGGTATAATATCATGTTATCTGCAAATAATGATAGCTTGACTTCTTCCTTGCCTATCTGGATGCCCTTAATGTCCTTTTCTTCTCTGATTGCTATGGCAAGTACTTCCAGTACTATATTGAATAAAAGAGATGAGAGTGGGCAACCTTGTCTTGTCCCTGATCTTAAGGGGAAGTCTTTCAATATTTTTCCCCATTGAGAATAATACTTGCTGTGGGCTTTTGGTAGATGGCTTTCACTATATTGAGGAAGGTTCCTTCAATTCCCATTTTCTGGAAGGTCTTAATTATGAATGGGTGTTGGATCTTGTCAAATGCTTTCTCTGCATCTATTGATATGATCATATGGTTTTTATTTTTCTCTTATTGATATGATGTATTATGTTGATTGACTTGCGAATGTTAAACCATCCTTGCATTCCTGGAATGAATCCTACTTGGTCATGATGTATAATCTTTTTGATGAGCCTTTGGATTCTGTTTGCTAGTATTTTGTTGAAGATCTTAGCATCTGTGTTCATCAGGGAGATTGGTCTGTAATTTTCTTTCTTTGTTTTGTCTCTTGGGTATCAGGGTGATATGTGCCTGTTAGGGAGTTTCACTATAGATGCTGTTAGGGAGTGTGTCTGTTCCTTCTATTTCCTGGAAGAGCTTGAAAAGGACTGGGAGTAGGTCCTCCTTAAAGATTTGGTAGAATTCACTAGTGAATCCATCTGGACCAGGGCAGACTTTTTAATTACCATTTCAATTTCCTCCAAGGGTGATAGGCTTATTCAGGTACTGCAGATCTTGTTTCAGCTGTGGGAGGTTATAGGATGTCAGGAATTTATCCATTTCTTCTAGGTTCTCATGTTTCATGGCATACAGACTCTCAAAGTAATCTCTGATGATCTTTTGGATTTCTGTGGTTTCTGTTGTGATGTCCCCATTTCCATTTCTGATTCTATTTATTTGGGTTCTCTCTTTCCCTGTCCTTACAAGTCTTACCAGTGGTTTGTCGAACTTGTTTATTTTTTCAAAGAACCAGATCTTGGTTTCATTAATCTTTTGGATTGTTTTTTTTGGGTTTCAGCTCATTGATTTCTTCTCTAAGTTTATTATTTCCTTCTTTCTGCCTGGGTTGGGCTCCTTTTTGTTGGTCTTTTTCTAATATTTTGAGCTGTGAAGCCAGCTCAGTGAAGTTAGGTTATTTATGTGGGCCCTTTCTTCTTTCCTTATGACTGCTTGCAGAGCTATGAACTTTCCTCTTAACACTACTTTCTCTGTGTCCCGCAAGTTCTGATAGTTTGTATCTTCATTTTCATTTGTTTCCAGGAATCTTTGGATTTTCTGTTTGATTTCTTCTATGACCATTGGTTGTTCAGGAGTTGTTCAGTTTCCAGGTGTTTGATTTGACTCCCTGCTTCTGTGTATGGTTAACTTCTATTTTCAGTGCATCATGGTCTGTAAAGATAGTTGATACAATTTCTTTCTTTTTGATTTTATTGAGGTATGCTTTGTGGCTCAGCATGTGGTCTGTCTTGGAGAATGTTCCATGTGCACTAGAGAAAAATGTGTATTCAGCTTTTTTGGGATAAAAAAACCCTGTGTATATCAACCAGCTCACTTTCTTCCATTCTTCCCTCAGGGCCAGAATTTCCCTGGTGAATTTCAGTATTGTTGATCTATCCATAGTTGATAAAGCAGTGTTGAAGTCTCCAACTATTATTGTGCTACTGTTAATGTCTTCTTTGAGATCTATTAACAGTTATTTTAAGTATTTTTCTGGCCCCTCGTTGGGTGTATATATGTTTAGTATTGTGATTTCTTCCTGATACAAATACCCTTATTTATTAAGAGATGGCCTTCATTGTCCCTTCTAACCTTTTCAGCCTGAAGTCTATATGGTCAGATACTAATATGGGGGAGTTCTTTGCGTGGAGAATGGCCTTTCAGCCTTTGACTCCTCTGAAGCTTTTTACTAGTGACAGATGCTGACTCCTATCCCCCACACATGAAGGAAAACACTCAGCTTGATTTTTAACAAAAGCAACAGGATGAGTCATGGCAGTTTTGAAGCATTAATCCCTCCTTTGAGTATTCTCTGACTTGTCATCACGTTACCTCCACTCGTTGTTGTCAGAAAACTAGTCCAAGTGGTCGTGGCAATCCGCCCCCAAACACCACGCGCACATGCATACCTGGATCTTCCGGCCCTTTGTGAAACGTTGGGAGGAAGAAAGCGTGGCTTCGATTGCTTTCTACTCTCTCCCGAACCTTGTGCTTAGACAAGGTTCCAGCCCCCCTCAACCACCATTCCCACTTTTTTTTTTCTTCACGAAGGTGATTTCAAAGATCAAGGCTGGCTGTTCCGGACCGGTTCATCTAATTCCAGCACCTTGATTTATTTGATTTATTTGCTTTTTCATACATGACAATCGGAATGAATTTGTTGCTTGCCGCAACACAAAAACAGCCTCATGCTCATATCTTTTTTCTTCTAAATTTTATTATATCACCATGAGATAGACAATTACAAAGCTATTTATCACGGGGTTTCATGCAACGTTTCAGCACCCATCCCTCCACCTGTGCACTTTTCCCAACACCAATGTGCCCCCGTTTTCTCCACCACCACAATCTGCCTCTATGACAGACACCCCTCTCTCTCCCTCCCTCTTCCTCTCTCTTTTTATCTCACCTTCTCTTTCTCCTCCCTCCTTCCCTCCCTCCCTCTCTTTCACCCTCTCTCTTCCTCCCTCTCCCTCTCTCTCACCCTTTCTCTCCCTTCCTCCCTTTCTTTTTCACCTTCTCTCTTCCTCCCTCCCTCTCTTTCCCTCCCTCTCTCTCTCTTCCTCTCTCTTTCCCCTCTCAACTCTCTCTCCTCTTTTGCTCATTGTGGTTTTCAGGTTTGCAGTACATTCATGGAGGGGTTATGTATCTACCTTTACCTACTTGCAATACTCAGTTCTAGCCTAGTGTTACCATTTCCAACTATTGTTGGCAAACTAGAACTTCTTTATCTTGCCTAACCTCTGACCTCTATCCCCCACACACTTGTGGTAGATCCCAATCCTTGACAAGCCCTCCTGGCCCCTGTTTTGCCTGGCCTTGGATATTAGTCTCATACTATTGTTTTATATCTCCGACACATGAACCAGCCATTCTATACCTATCCTCCTCCTTCGTGCTCATGCCTTAACCTCACCATGCTCATGTGTTTGTGGTTCCACTCAGTGAAGATGCACATGGGTACCACACTGGCACTTTTGGCAAGTTATACACGGAGACCTAAGTTCCGCATCGGCTATGCTTGTTCTTCAACCAGAAAACCCCAAGGGGGAAAGAGTCTATGTTGGAAGAAGCCAGAGATGCAGGGGAAGTTGCTAGGTTCAAGGCTTCTCATCCAAGGCTGATGACAGAAAATCCAACCAATCAGATGGTAGCAAAAACCTAACGGAAGTTAAAGTCTCCAACTCATGGGAAGCGTTAAAGAATGTATCCCTGTTGTAATCCTTTTTTTTTTCTTATGCAGACCTCTCCAAGGCAACATGATACACGGGGAAACCAATATGGGTTCTGCACAAAGAGAAACACTAAATGTTATAGCTAAGTCAAAATAGAATTTTGAAAAACTCCAAGTACCTACAGGCTGGCAGAAAAAAAGGAACAGACAAATAAAACAAAAACAAAGGGAAAAAAGGGAAACCTATAAAATCGGAGAGACTTAAGCCCTACTATATTAGTAATTACACTAAACGTAAATGGCCTCATATTACTTGAGCCATGTTGATTAAGTAAATAACCCAAATGCATGCTGGTCACTTATTTCAAAGAAAAAGCAAACTTTAAAAATTTTCTAAAAACTCACTTCAAAAATAAAGTTGTAGCAGTGTAGTCAGGCTGAAGTAAATGGGTGGGAAACACGTAGGTATTAGCAAAAAGAAGCTGAAATTAGCCTCGCCAGACAGCAGGATTCAGGGCCCTGAAAACGAACAGAGACATTACATAATGCGCAAAGGGTCAACTGCCAAGAAGACAAAGCAATATGAAATATGCATGAATTAAACAACAAAGTTGCAAAATATGTGAAGAGGAAAAACCAGAATTTAAAGGGAGAAATCAATGCAATTCTTGTAGACATCAATATTGCTCTTTCAACAATTGGTTGAGTAACAAACCATCAACCAATGGGGGTCAGATCCTAGGAAGGAAGAGCCTCAAGCTCCGGGAAGGGCTCAGTCCCGACCCATCTTGGGGCCCAGGGCCCGTCAGCCAGGCAAGAGGAGACATCGACTCCTTTCTCAACGCCTCCTTCCAGGACTGAGAACTGGCTTCCCTGCATTTCACTTAAGAAGCTGCAGAACGCAGGCGGGAGCCACAGCACAGCTTGCCTTGTGGGTGTGTGGCTGATTTGGGTTCGATCTCTAGCACCCCAAATGATCCTCTAATCTGGCTCTACCAGGAGTGATCTCTGACCACAGATCAGGAGTAAGCCTTGAGTACCACTAGGTGTGACTCAGAAAACCGAAAAAGGAGAAAGAGGGAAAGAGGGAAGGGAGGGAGGGAAGAGAAGGAGGGAGGAAAGGAAGGAAAGAGAAAGGAAGGGAAGAAGGAAGAAAGAAGGGAAAGACAGAGAGAAAAAGGAGAAAGCTACAGAACTCTAGCCTGAGTGTCAAAGATCAGACCTAAAGTCCCCCATGATCTGTTGAGTTTGTGGAGCTCAGAACCTCCCCAAAGAGTTTGAAAGTCACTTTCCTCAATAGAGGAGGCCTCCCTCCCTCCCTCCCCCAGCATTCTGGATCTTTCCCGTGTGCCTTCATGGCACCATGGGAAGCAGCTCTCTGCAGGGCAAACCTCACCTACCCACGGGAGAAATGCCCGCAGGAGTGCCAGGTTCCATCCCTGGCACGGTGCAGTTGCCTGAGCACCAGCTGGGAGGAAGCTCCTGCCAGTGAGCGTGGCCCGAGCCTTAGGGGAGGAAGTCCGTGGAGCTGTGGCATCCCAGGTCTCATTCGTGCCATCAACTTTGCTTGTCTGGAGCCGGGCTTTCCCTACCCACCCCCAACCCCATAAGTGCCACGAAACCACCCAAAGGGCATATCCCAGGCCTTGCCGAGGTCCCTGCAGAGAGAAGAGACTGATGAGCAAGAACAGAGGGATCCAGCTTTAGGGCCTCCTGGACACTCCTACCCTGAGCTTCAGGGAAGAGGCAGGTTTAGGGTGCCAAGGGAGGCTCTCAAGAAGGGATTTTATTTGTTTCTTTTAAAACTTTTATAACTTTTTTCAAGCCCAGCCCAGGTATGCCTGATCCAGAGACTCAGATACACAGGGCAGAGCTGCTACCAGCTCTCCCTGTGCCCAGCTGACCACAGGCGCCCGGGAGGGAAGGTGGGTTCTAGCCCTGGCCTGCCATCCCAGGAGAGCCTCGCAAGAAGCCAGAGGAATCCCCACACCATGAGGGCCGCCATTTTCCACATCCAGACTCCCCACTTGTCAGAGCTCCACCCAGCAGAAGAGCTGATCATGCGGAGGCGCAGTTTATCAATAAATACACGAGATGAGAGGTGACTACAAGAATATCCCACCTGCACGGCAGAGCCTGGCAAGCTACCCGTGTCGTATTTAATATGCCAAAGCCCAGTAACAATTATAGACCTCATTCCCATGACCTGATGGAATGGTCTGAGGCTCTTCATGTTCCTGGAGCGAGCAGATGCCCTTGGGCTACACTAGCATGTGACAGGATGTATGGAGATGTTACTGGTGCCCTCTCGAGCAAATTGATGAACAATGGGAAGACAAGTGATACAAGTGAAAACTTTTATAACATCAAGACTTACCAAGTTATCCACGAAACCGTTGTTTCAGGCATTCAATGTCCCAATACCAATCCCACCAACCGTGTGACCCTCCCTCCCCAGTGACCCCCTAGTTTCCCACCCAGCCCCCAAGCCTGTGCCCTCAGCAGCAGGCACAAACATCTTGTGTATCACTCATTCTTCCTTTCAGGGTGCCTGGGATTTTTTCTGTCTAGAGATTTCCAGAAATGTGCGTTACTTGTTTTTTTGTTGTTGTGGAAAGTTAAGAATTGTATAAAAGGAATTAAGATGCTTGAAGCCTTGTCACATTTTCAGAGTCTGGGGAGCTGTAAATTTTCCCTCTGGGCTACATCTCAGGAAATAACGTTCAGCAGAAATGTCCCTGGAGAAACGGCCAAGTCAAGAGCCGAATTGGCTAATCTGTGGCGCCACCTTGTGGCTAAATATTAGAACTTTTCTCAAAGGAGTCAAGAAGGAGCCGCCGGAAGTTTCCCTAGTTCCTGGCCTCTGACTGTCCCTCCTGGTAGGGGAAAATCACCATCCAACCCTTTCTCTGAAGTTCCCAGACCCTGATGGACCCAAGCGTGCGCGTGCGTGCGTGCGTGCGTGCGTGTGTGTGTGTGTGTGTGTGTGTGTGTGTGTGTGTGTGTTAGGTTCCATATTTCATTTCATAATCGCCGTTGAATAATTGTTGCACCTGGCGTTTTCCCAGTTGCCAAGTTAGTTTATAAACTTTTTTCCTTGGGGTGAGGGACACACCTGTGAAGCTCAGGTTTTTACCCCTGGATCTGTGCCCAGGGATCACTCCTGGTGGGCCCTGGGAATCCTGTGGATGCCAGGTATCGAACCCAGCTCAGCTGCACGCAAAGCAAATGCCTTTCCCATTGTTCTATTGATCTCTCAGCCCCGATAACCTTTTAAACTGCAGCTATTTTTCTAGTTTTTGTCTCGTTTAAAGTTGGGCACATCCAGCGGTGCTCGGGTTTACTCCTGACTCTGTGCTCAGGGCCCCATGTGTGGTGCGGGGAATAGAACCAGGCTCTGCTGACCCCCCCCCTCCGCACGATCACGCTGATCCCTACAACTTTATTTAGAGCTTTGCATAACGGTCATATCCGACTGTTTTGTGTGTGTGCAAAAGTTTGTGATGGAGCAAGGCAAAGTCCACTCGTTGGTAAAGACCCTGGGCACGCATTGGCCGAATCACACACACCTTGCCCTCAGCCCAGTTTAGAGGACTGGGCAAAGACACTGCCCTGTCCTCTCCCAAAATCCAAAGTGAGGTCCCTGCAGGCAACAGTGAGAGATGTTTGTCATAGCCAAAGGCTCAGGAGAACTCAGAGTCGGCCGAGAGAGGCCAGACAGCGTCAGCCTCCCACTGCCACGCCAGGCGTCCTGATGGAGGGGGCTACGTCTGTCCATGCTCCAGAGGACTCAGAGGGGAGCAGGGTCACAGGAGGTCAAGGAACCGGAGAGCTGCTCCTGGCGGTGTCCTGTACCCAAGCCTTGGGGTGGGATAGGGGCTGCAGCTGGGGTCTGTGTCCAGCACGTGTATCTGCTGCGTGTGGTGCTGGACAACCAGGTGTGGTTATCGGCTCTGTGGAGCAGAAGTTACATGGGTGCCCAGCAGTGCATGGTCCCCCTGGGTGTCCAGTGTGTGTCTGTTTATATGTCCAGTGGTGTGTGTTATGTGGCCAGGCTGTGTCGGTTATGTGTCTAGGCTGTGTTGGTTCACTGTATCACTGTATCACTGTCTTCCCGTTCATCATCGATTTGCTCGAGCGGGCACCAGTAACATCTCCATATGACCTGTCTCATGCAAGTAGAGCCCAAGGGCACCTGCTTACTCCAGGAACACAAAGAGCCTCAAACCATTCCATCAGGTTATGGGAATGAGGTCTATAATTATTACTGTATTTGGCATATCAAATATGACACGGGTAGCTTGCCAGGCTCTGCCATGCGGGTAGCATACTCTTGTAGTCATCTCAAAATCCAGCATTTATTGATGAACCGCGTGGCCTCATAGGGCCGAAGGAGCCGGGCTGTGATAGGCTGGTCTGCAGGGTGGAGTTCTGACGAGGGGGAAGTCCGGATGTGGAAAATGGAGGTCCTCATGGAGTCGGGGGTCGTCTGGCTTGTTGTGAGACTCTGGGCCGGATTAAAAAAAGACTGCTGCAGGGTGCATCTCGATCAGCCGGGCTGTGATGGGCTGGTCTGCTTGGTGGAGTGCTGATGAGGGGAAGTCCGGATGTGGAACATGGAGGCCCTCATGGAGTGGCGGTCATCACTCCTGTGTTGGTTATGTGGCCAGGCTGTGTTAGTTATGTGGCCAGGCTGTGTCGGTTATGTGGCTAGTGTGTGTCTCTTACGTGGCATGATCATTGGTGTGTGTTATGTAGCCAGTCTGTGTCTGTTATGTTCATGACTACTGGTGTCTATTTTGTGGCCAGTCTGTGTCTGTTATGTGGTGTGGCCAGTTGTATCTTTTAAGTGGCCAGTGAATGTCTATATGGCTAACGTATATCTGTTATGTGACCAGTATATGTCAATTATGTGGCAAGTTGTATCTGGACATGACCAGTGAATGTTCGTTATGTGGCCAGTGCCTGAATGTGTCCAGTGTGTGTCTTCTATGTGGCCAGTGTCTGAAAGTGGCCCTGGCAGGGCGGCTGACCCAGAGCTCTGCATGCAGGGCCCCTGTGCCTGCCCCCTGTGTGCTTAGCTTTGAGCCCTGAACTGTGAGTCCATGGTGTGTGTCAAAGACACAAGGCTCTGAGTCTCTGAGAGCGTGGGAGTGGTGATGGCCAGTTCCACAGTAAGCACCAGGAGGGCCATTGGCCAAGCCCAGGGCCCCATGTGAGCACATGGAAGCCACAGCAGGGTGCTCTGGGCAATGCAGCCAGTCCAGGCAGCCACCGCAGCAGTGGTGGTGGGCTGGTTCTGAGGGGAGGTGGGGCGTCACTTGCAAACAGCAAATGCAAGACGGAGAGCCCTGCCAGAGCCATCACAGAGCAGGCAGAGGCACTTGCCTTGCTGTGATCACTGTAGCCCCATCCTGGTTGGATCCCCAGCACCGCTTATGGTCCCTTGAGCTTTGCTGGGGGGTCCCTGCTACTAAGGAGCAGCCCCCCCAGTTGGAGCTTTATTTCCTGGGCTGGGCCATGTCCTGGAAAGGGGTGTTAGGGGTGTGTTGTCAGAATAAACACCAGGACATGTCCTCTTGTTTCTACTGCCCTTGGGCATTGTATGATGGAAACCTGATCATGAACAGTCTCTTGACTGCGCGGAGATTCCATTAAAAAAAAAATCCTCCACCTCTCTCGGACTCCTCCCGCCCCTATCTCCTGCACCCCACACCCCGCGTCCCCCCCCTCCCCTTCCTCTCTGCCCCTGCCTGGCCCAGACTGGTTCCTGGGACCACCCTTGCGCGGTGACTTCCTGGCCCCTCCCAGCTCTATGTTTCTGCCTTGTGGGCACCCAAGCCCAGCCCAAGACAGCAGTGAGCCAGGGACGTGCCTGCGTGCTCCTGGAAGCAGCCAGCAGGTGGCAGCACTGTGCAAGGAAACCTTCTGGTCCAGGGAGCCAAGCTGCACCCACAGGAAGGGCTGTGACCCCAGACCAGCCCATCTCCCACGCCCTGGTGCTCACTGCGCGCCGCCCCGGCGTCCCCAAGACTGAGATGGCACTGGAGTGACCCTGTGCGATCAGGCCAAGCTTTAGAGAGGAAATGCCTGGTTTTGCCCTTGGTCAGGGCTCCAAGGGGCGAGCAGGGAGATGGCGCGGAGGGCTGGAGGGACCCGAGTTCCATCCCCACCCCTAGAGCCCCCCAGACCAGGCTGGGTGTGGCTTTGGTGCTCCCCAGGCCTCAATGCGCGGTTTTGCTTCTCTCAGGGGGCTTCAGAGGGAGCGGTAGGGGGGGGAGGGGCGGAGGGGGAGCAAGCTTCGTTTGGGGCTCCAGTGGGGCTTTGGGACTTTCCCATGGGGAACGGAGGAATTTCTCCAGGCTGCAGGGAAAGCGCGTGACGGGGTATGGGCTGGGGGCAGCTGACACCGTCCCTGTCTAGGTGCTGAGGCCTGCTGGGAGGGGGAGGGGGCGGGGGGCAGCCTGAGGAAGGGATTGAAGCCAGGACCAGCGGCCTCGAGCAGCAGGAATGGGGCCTCGTGGGCGGGTGGCCCGCTTGGGGCCTGGGTTCATTTCTGTGTCTGACGCTCACCAGCCTGTGTGCAAATGAAGACAGATGGCGGGTAACCACCCGGGAAAGGCCCCCCCTTTCCCCGCTGAGCCACGATGCTGTGCTGGAGGAAAGAAGCAGGGGGTTGGGAGGGAAGGAGGCGGGTGTTGGGTCCTGAGTGGAGGACAGCGAGGGAGAGAGACAGAGACAGAGAGGGAAGAGTGGAGAGAGACACACAGAGAGCAGGAGGATGGAGAGACGGAGAGACAGAGGAGGATGGAGAGAGAGGGAGAGAGAGGAGAGATGGGGAGAAAATGAGAGAGAGGGGCTGAGCAGAGGAAGAAGGGAAGGGGAAGGAGGGAAAGAGCAAGTAGGGAAGAGAAGTAGAGAAGAGAGAGGGGCTAGAGAGGGAGCAAGTGGAAGAAATGAGACAGGAGGGAGAGAGACAGAGAGCGAGAGAGAGAGAGAGAGAGGAGCTGGTGGAAGGGGCAGAGACTGACTTACTCCCCTTAGCCCCCCCCTGGATTCTTCCATCCGGCCTCCCTGAGCTCTCAGCTAAGACATCTTTTGCCCTTGGGTGAGGGGCAAGAGGGCACTTCTCCAATTAAACCGAAATAATATCAATAATGGCTGTTTAAGCGTGTGTCCTCTGGGCTGCCATTAGGTTTCTGCATGTCCGTGGAAGGCTGGTAATCTCATTAACTAGGAAATATTGCCGAAGAGCAGAGGACAAGGAGTGGCCGCTTACACAGCCACAGCATTTGACAGTAATGGACGCAGCGGGAGCACAGAGCATGGAGCAACGGGGGACACAGGCCTGTGGGGAGAACAACCAAGTCTGTAGTAGGGAGAGCCTGGGGTTTACAGGCTCCAAGTCCTGCCACGAGGGTTATGATCCAGAGGAAAGAAAGATGGTCCAGGCTCAGAAGAGAGATGGCTCAGGTTGATTACAGAGGCAGTCTGGGATCAGCCCTCTCCTTCCTGAATGCCTTTTTTCATCCCTTTGGTTTTGGGGCCACACCCAGTGCTGACTCCTGGCTCTGTGGTCCAGGACCACACCTGGCAAGGCAAAGCGCCTTCCCAGTCTACAGCCTCTCTGAGTGTCTTGGAAAGAACAGAAGGGGACCTTTATCAAAGATTAAGCCTGAAAACAGAAGACTGGCTAAAGAAACCATGGTACATCTACACAATGGAATACTATGCAGCTGTCAGAAAAGACGAAGTCATGAAATTTACTGCAAATGGATGGACATGGAGATTATCATGCTGAGTGAAATTAGTCAGAAGGTAAGGACAGATATAGAATGAATGCATTCATTAATGGGATATAAATAGATACTACTGTTCTACTAATTGTGGAAATGGTAATGCCACGCTAGACTTGAGCATTGAATGTACACAAAAATGTACATGATGATCCCTAAATACCTTTAGGGCAAGTCACAATGTGTAAGAAAAGAGAGATTCAGAGATAGACACAGAGAGAAAGAGAGAGAGAGTGAGAGAGAGAGAAAAAAGGAAAAGTGCCTGTTATAGAGGCAGGCTGGGGGAGAGGGAGGGAATTTGGGGATGTTGGTGGTGGGAATAGGGCATTCGAACACTGTATGACTAAAGCCCAATCACGAACATCTTTGTAATTGTATATCGCACGGTGTTATAATAAAAATTTTTTAAATAAAAAGAACAGAGGAGACCTGGGGTTGTGAAGCTAGAGGTGAGCACAGTGCCTGTGGCCTGGGTTTCTACTAAGGCCAATTTATGGTTAGAAAAGGGAAACTTTGGGAAAGATAGAGAGAGAATGAATCAGAGATGGTGAAGAAGAGGGAGGAGGAGGAGGAAGAGCAGGAGAAGGAGACAGAGGAGAGGGATAAGGAGAAGGAGAAAAAGGAGGAGGAGGGGAAGGGGACAAAGAAGAAAATGAAGAAAAGGAAGAAGAGGAAGAAGAATAAAAGAAAAAGAAGCAGAAGGAGGAGGAGGAGAAGGAGGAGGAGATGGAGGAGGAGGGAGGAGGAGGAGAAGGAGGAGGAGAAGGAGGAGGAGGAGGGAGAAGGAGGAGGAGAAAGAGGAGAAGGAGAAGGAGAAGGAGAGAAGAAGAAGAAGAAGGAGAAGGAGAAGAAGAGGAGGAGGAGGAGGAGGAAGAAGAAGAAGAAGAAGAAGAAAGAAGAAAGAGTGTCTGGTGCTGGGGAATGTACACTGGTGAAGGGATGAGTGCTGGAATATTGTATAATTGAAACCCTATCATAAACAACTTTGTAAATGTATCTCACTGAGAATCAATGAAAAGGAACATAGTAAAAACAAACAAAAACCCAACAGCAGCAACAACAATAAAAAACAACAAAGCAAAGGGCCATTAGGGGCTGGAGAGCGAGTACCTGCACCCCAGCCTGGTTCCTGCCTGGTGCTCTGTGGTCTTCCTAGCATCTCTGGGTGCTCCCTGGAGGCTCCCAGGTACTGCTGAGTACCAGCACCATAAAAGCTCCCGCACCGCCAGTAGGGGTACACCCAGAATCACAGGGAGCCCCCCCGGAAACCTTGAGCCTGCTCCCTCCAGAGAAAAGGAACGGCGGCGGGCTTCAGAAAACCGTGGGTGGCAAGTCCCCCAACGCTGGTTCCTAATTACAGGAGCAATTCTCACAAGCCTGGCAGGGGTTCTTGGCCGGATGCGCTGTTCCACGCTCAGCAAAACAGACTGGAAAAGGAAATTAGAGGCTGGGGATTAGCTGCAAAAAGGCAGCAAATTGTCCGAAGCCGGCTGAAGGTGCAAGAGGCCTTTTCTTAGCCTCACACGGGATAAGATCGGGCCCCAGAAGCCGCACCCGCCTGCAGTCAGCCCCTGCCCAAGAGGGGACTTTGCTCCCCTGCCCGGGTCCTCCAGATACCCTTCCCCCCTTCCGCCCTGATTGCAGCGGGTGCACGAACCCAGCCGCCATACGGGGGTGCAGAAAACATCTGCACACTGGGGTTGCAGGACCTGCCTCGCAGGCCAGCGCAAAGCGTGTCCAGGTGCATCTGGGTGCTGTCCAGCAGGCCAGGAGTCCCCTGTCTGGCGCTCGCTTAGATGCCCAGCGGGTGCTTAGTCGCTGCACCGGTCAGCGCGCCGTGCCCACCAGGGAGCGCCCGCAAGCCGGCCTCGGGCCTGGGAGCGAGGAATTTTGGGTCCAGCCCAGCGGCTCCAGCGCAAAGGTTTCAGTTGAGCCCGCGAGGCAGGCGACTCTCAGGCTGCCCTAGCGGCGTGTCTTCTCATCCTAGACACCGTGAGCGCGCTGCAGATCAGCACCATGGCCAGCGACTCTCTCTTTGCTCGCGCTGTGGCCAGCTCCCTCTGCGTCTTGGCCTGGTCCAGAAGCCCTTTGGCGGCTCGGGTTTTCCACACGCCTGGGTTTGCTCTCCTGGGCCGCGGCCCAGGGGCTTGAGAGTAACCGGGTTCCAGAAAAAGGCATAAAGCAGATGCGAGCACCATAGCGAATGCATTCTACCACGCTGCCTGCAGAAATTCAGAAAGCTGTGTGTGCGCAAGAGTCTGTGTGCACACATGTATGTGTCTGTGTGTGCATGTATGTACATCGCGCACTTGTGTATGTGTGTGCATGTATGAGTATGTGCATGCATGTCTGTAGTGTTGTGAATGTATGTGTGTATGTGAGTACATGTGTGTGAATGAGCATTGTGTCCATGTGTGTACAAAGTATGCATGTAAAAGTATGCATGCAAGCATGTGCATACATGTGTGAATATAGACAAACGTGTGAGTTGTGCATGCACATGCATGTACTCATGTGTGCACATATATGTGCTTGTATGCGCTTGTATGTGCATGTATGTGCTAACACACGTGAGTTGTATGCACACACATGCACACTATTGTGTATGTGCACATGTGTGTACATACACATGCATGCTGTGAACATATGTAAATGTGAACATATGTGCATGCAGTATATGTGTGCAAGTATTATGAGTATGTGTGTATGTGCATGTGTGTATGTAAAAGTACACGCATATATTTGCATGAATGCACACATGTGTAATTATGTGTGCACACGTGAGTCACATGTGTGCACACATGTGCTTGTGTTCATATATGTGTGTTAGTGTGTGCACATGTGTGTTCATGTGTGTGCATACACTTCCAGGTATGTGGGGTCTCAGAGGCAGGTGGACACTTGCACCCGAGCAAGGATTGGAGACGGGGTTGGAGACAGGATTGGAGACAGGATTGGAGACAGGATTGGAGACAGGGTTGGAGACAGGATTGGAGACAGGGTTGGAGACAGGATTAGAGACAGGGTTGGAGACAGGATTGGAGACAGGGTTGGAGACAGGATTGGAGACAGGGTTGGAGACAGGATTAGAGACAGGGTTGGAGACAGGATTGGAGACAGGGTTGGGACAGGATTGGAGACAGGATTGGAGACAGGATTGGAGACAGGGTTGGAGACAGGATTGGAGACAGGGTTGGAGACAGGATTAGAGACAGGGTTGGAGACAGGATTGGAGACAGGGTTGGAGACGGGGGTTGGAGACGGGATTGGAGACAAGGTTGGAGACAGGATTGGAGACAGGGTTGGAGACGGGGTTGGAGACGGGATTGGAGACGGGGTTGGAGACGGGGTTGGAGATGGGGTTGGAGACAGGATTGGAGACAGGGTTGGAGACAGGATTGGAGACGGGATTGGAGACGGGATTGGAGACGGGATTGGAGACGGGATTGGAGATGGGATTGGAGATGGGATTGGAGAAGGGGTTGGAGACGGGGTTGGAGACAGGGTTGGAGACAGGATTGGTGACAGGATTGGAGGCAGGGTTGGAGACGGGATTGGAGACGGGGTTGGAAGACGGAGTTGGAGACAGGGTTGGAGATGGGGTTGGAGACAGGCTTGGAGATGGGCTTGGAAACGGGGTTGGAGACGAGGTTGGAGACAGGGTTGGAGACAAGGGTGCCCAGTTCACACCCAACAGACCCAGGGGAGATGGAGAATCGCTCCACGGTTCAGCTCTACTGTGGGGAAAGAATGTCAGGGTTCACCTGCATCTCCTGAGCCCCAAATCACCAGGTGTGCCTGGGGTCCCAGAGATATAGTGGCATCATCAGCTCTGGGGGTGCGGTGGTGGGGCCTCTCTGCTGCTCTTGGAAGATGAGTTTGTGGGTGCTGTTGAGCCAGGCATGTGGGGGGGCAGATGACAGCAAGCGCCTCCCTCCAGCCTGCCCCAAAGGGACCCTGGAATGTCCTGAGCTGAGCCCCTCTCCCTTCTCTCCAAGGCTGTTCTCCTGAACCAGCCCCTCTCTCCTTCTCCAGCTGTTTCCTGTCAATATTCTTGGCCGTGCCCCTGGCGGGCAGGCTGGCGCAGGGCCTGGAGCAAATGGGGCCCCTTCCCGGGTGTGAAATGGCTTGTTTCCGGCTCAGAGCACGTTCCTGGGCTCGGGGAATGTGATTAGGCTGTGTGTCGATGAAGCCCCTGGCATGTGGTCAAGGCCACAGAGCCCCTTGGCAAATCCATTACCTGGCGGGAGCTGAGCTGAGCTCCTGGATCCCAAGCCGAGGGCGGCAGGGGCATCGGGACCGGCAGCTCTTCAGCCTTGCTGCCAGGTGCAGTGGGAAGAGACAGCCCTGGCAGTGTGCAACGGGGCGGAGGGGATGGGGAGGGCCTGGGTGAGGCCACATGAAGCTTGAGCAAACCAGGTAGGGGCCTTTACCCCCATAAACAGTGTTTGAGCCCTTTGGCTACGCTCCCTCCATGCCCTCCACATGCCCGCCCTTGGGGCCTTCAGTTTATGTTAGGGCCTAGTCCCTTCCTCTGTGTTCCCGTGATACCTTTCCACATCTCTGCCTGAAATGAGCCCAATCTTATCCTATCCCTCCTTCAACATCCACCTCTGACCTCCCTAACTCCCCGATTCTCCCAAATCCCTCCCGCCTGGCCCCACCTTTACCTTTCTCTTTCCCTGGCCAGGTTTTGAAGCTTGAGAAACCAGATCGGGGCCTTGGACAGAGCACGCGGCAGGCGATAAATCCCAGATTTGTTCAGACTACCTGCGGCCTGGCACTCCCTGCTGCAGGGCAAGCTGGACCTGAGGTGGACAGACAGCTGGACAGCTGGACAGTGGGAGCATGCTGGGCACGGCAGAGAAGCCAGAATGAGAGGATATGGGTCTTGGTGAAGGAGGCGATGCTGGAGCAGTGAGGGTCTCACACACCTTGTGTGTGACTCACCCAGGTTTGATTCCCGGCACTGCATGGTTACCCGAACATCACCGGAGACCCCCAAGCAACGCTGGCTTTGCCTTGGTGGTCCCCAGCACCATCAAGTCCAGAGAAACACATCTTCGAGCTGAAACTCTGAACTATTGTTGAAGTTGATCAAGAAGTGCTGAGTGTGGCCCCGGGGCCCTGAGCACTTCCGGGAGCTCCCCTCCAGCTCCGACCCATCCAGTGAAAAGAAAAATGAATGAGTAGAGCCAGGAGGTGGAACTGTCTTGGGAACTTGGGGAAGGTGATACTGCACGTGTGGATGCGATGGAAGTTTCTAGAATGCACAGGACTGGGGAGCAAGCAGTCAGGGCAGGAGGCTTGGGGTTCTCCCCTTGTCCATGGGTGCTGGACAGAGGCAGCAAGTTTGAGAATAAGTCTGCCCCAATTTCCCTACTTCCCTTTTATTCTATTTATCTAAGATTTTGGGAGTGAATGGGGCCTCTAAAATTATTGCCTTTTTGTTTTAGGGTCACACCTGGTGATGCTCAGGTGTTACCCCTGGCTCTGCACTCAGGAATTAGTATTGGCAGTGCTCAGGGATAGAATCCAGGGTGGCTGCGTGCAAGGCAACACACCCTGCAACACAACACACCGTGCTATCTCTCTGGACCCTTTTCGCTTTTTTATTTTAGCACCATCAGACTTACAAAGAGAAAGTTGTAAAAGTTGGACAGAAGAGAAAACTTATAAACATGTTCATGTTTCCCCAAATTATAAAATCAAGGCGAGAAAACAAGCATGGCTGTGTGACTGTTCCTTCAACTAAGAACTTGATCCTAGTATTATCAGCTGACTTTGGTTTCTGGCTGGACGAGCTGCAGCCAGACTCAGAGGCTCAGAGGGAACAGGGGAAGCCTTTACTTTCTCTCACCTAGTCCTCAGCAGGAAGTGAAATTCTTCTCAGCTGTTTTTTCCTGTTTGTTTGGGGGCCACAACTGGTGGTGTTCAGGGCTGACTCCCAGCTCTGTGCTCAGGGCTGACTCCTGGCCTCTGTGCTCAGGGCTGACTCCTGGCTTTGTGCTTGGGGATGACTCCTGGCTTTGTGCTTGGGGCTGACTCTGGCTCTGTGCTCGGGGCTCACTCCTGGCTCTGTGCTTGGGGCTGACTCCTGGCTCTGTGCTCAGGGCTCACTCCTGGCTCTGTTCTTGGGGCTGACTCCTGGCTCTGTGCTTTGGGCTGACTCCTGGCTCTGTGCTCAGGGCTGACTCCTAGCTCTGTGCTCAGGGCTGACTCCTGGCTCTGTGTTCAGGGCTGACTCCTGGCTCTGTGCTCAGGATCTGGCTGTGTCCCCGGAGCCATATAGGGTCTCGGGGATCTAGCTCAGGTCCGTAGTGTGCAAAGCCAGAGCCCTCCCCCAAGTACCATCTCTCTCACCCCCATGTATTTCTTTTATGACAGCTACACCATCTCCTTTTTATAAAGCATTTTTAAAGATTTATTTTAAGTAATCTTTAAAATTTAGGTCTATGCGTTGTATACAAGTACACACCTGCACATCTTCTGTCCTAACCTAGTCAGTGCCAAATTGAACATTCTTGAGTAACTTTCATCTATCCCAAGTTAACTTCTGCTTCCCCCTTGCTGACCAGACCACGCTGCTGAGAACCAGTGGTTTGGCTCATTTCTGCCATTGGCTGAATTCTTACAATAAAGTAAGCAGAGAAAAGAAAATGTGAAGCCCCTCCTTAGGAAGAGAAAAACACACTTGCAGGATCTGGTCCCAATCTGTCAGTGCTCGGAGCTCCCATCGTCTATTCACAAGATGAATCGCCTGCTAGAAGCGACGCCAATATTGTCTCATCAGATGCAAACTAGCAGAGGCTGCAAGCTGGGCTCTGGCCGGTCATCAGCAGTGAGATGCTAATGTGGAAAGAGAAATTCATATTTATGTGCAGAAACAGCGATTCAGACTCCAAAATATATATGAAAGGATCTACGGCCCAAACAGTGCTGCTCTAGGTCAACTTGACTCTGTTCATGCGTCCCCTCATGTGTGCTGCATACACGCCTGTGAGTGCCACTGCACATAGAACAGGCACTTGCCTTCACGCAAGAGCACACAGTCCCTCACACACGGACACGTATCTTCACACCGTGGGTGCATGTATAGATGAGCACATTTACATGCAATTCATGTCTCTCCCACTGCCATTAATGTTTGAGGAAGGTTTTCGCTGCGGGGAGTTAGTTCTGCCCATCCTGCAGCTCAGCTGGACCAGGGACTAAGCACATCCCACGTGTCCACACAGCACCATTTGCTCTATCAACACTGGCCCCGTGGCTGAGCGAGGCTGTAGGGACCACCCCGCCCAGTGCTCTTGCACCAGCGCTGGCCACACTGTTCACTTTTACTTTTGCTTTTTTTCTGGGGGGTCACACCCGGAGAAGCTCAGGGCTTCCTCCTGGCTCTGCACTCTGGAATTAATCCTGGTGGTGCTCGGGGGATCATATAGGATGATGGGCATTGAACCTGGGTCGGCCCCATGCAAGGCAAGTGCCCTTCCTGCTGTCCTCTCACTCCAGTACACGATGTTTATTTTTTTAACCCTGTCTCTTCCAGTTTCTCGATTTTTCTGTCTAATGTCACCTGTGCTCTTCTTGCTCTTTGCTGATTTTGAGGGACATGCTCCTTTAGCTGCTGTGGTTGCTGGGAAGCTTATGGGATGTTCCTGCAAGTTTTAGCAAGGAGGTCATCGGATCAGAGCAGGCACTGCCCCCTTGGGGATTCCTGGGGTCCTCCTCCTTCAGGCCCCAGTTTCCCAGAGCCCAGAGAAGGGCTGGCTGTTGCAGTGCACTGTTGCCCAGAGCCTCTGGATCTTGCCTGGAGTTACCTCCTGCAGGCCACTTTGTAGACAAGGAGAAGAAAACAGCTTGATATGTGACAGTGTATCTTACCATGTATTCTATGTTCACTTGTATCACTTGTCTTCCCGTTGTTCATCGATTTGCTTGAGCGGGTGCCAGTAATGTCTCCATGCTAGTGTAGCCCAATTGCATCTGCTTGCTCCAGGAACATGAAGCATCTCGAACTGTTCATTCCGGTTATGGGAATGAGGGCTATACTTGTTACTGTATTTGGCATATCAAATACGACATGGGTAGCTTGCCAGGCTCTGCCGTGTGGGCAGGATACTCTCGGTAGTAGGTAGGCTTTTAGTTCCTGCATTTATTGATGCAAAAATTTCCCTTCCCTTCCCTTCCCTTCCCTTCCTTCCCTTCCCTCCCGTTCCCTTCCTCCCGTTCCCTTCCCTTCCGCTCCCTTCCGTTCCCTTCCGTTCCCTTCCGTTCCCTTCCGTTCCCTTCCGTTCCCTTCCCTTCCCTTCCCTTCCCTTCCCTTCCCTTCCCTTCCCTTCCCTTCCCTTCCCTTCCCTTCCCTGGTCGTCCTTTGCAATTGAAGTCAAAGATGTCCTTTCCTTGCTCAAGAAAACAGATGCTGGGCCAGGGAGCCAGTACAGGGGTAGAGAGAGATAGATGCTGGCCATGCACACAGCCCCATTTAATCCTCAGCACCACCTAGAGTGCCCAGGATGCTTCCAGGAGTGATCCCTGAGCTAAGAAAGAGCCAAGGCTCAGTCTTTAGCAATGCTGATGCTTCGCCCATTCATTGCTGGGCAGTGGGGGCATGAAGTGTTGTGTAATTTGATGTAGGTGATTGTGGCCCAGGAAAAAATTTACTCAGCACACAGCAGAACCTCTGAAATACGCATTTTGCATTTTTTGGGTCATACTCGGCAATGCTCAGGGGTTACTTCTAGCTCTTCACTCAGGAATTACTCCTAGAGGTGCTCAGGGGACCATATGGGATGCCGGGGATCTAACCCAGGTCAGCCGCGTGCAAGGCAAATGGCCTACCCGCTGTGCTATCTCTCCGGCCCCAGCCTTTTGCAGCTATTTGCACACAAGGATCACGAAAGGTATGTGTATGTGCTCTCAGCTGCATGGGGGCGACAAAAGCTGAGAAGTCACAAAGCCTAGTCAGAGGAAATCCGACAAGTCAGGGGCGGCCTTGCCTGTCTGATGCCACAGGCAGGGATGGAGCCAGAGGAGGCAGGGGTGGAGCCGGAGGAGGAAGAAGCACCCATATGCGAATATAAAAATATCCAAGAGAATCCTGTTCCATTGGGGTGGATGGGGAGGAAGTTGAAAATAGCATTTTAGAGCATGCTCCATTCTTCTCTTATGTAAGACAGAGGAGAAATGGGAGTTTGCATTTGCAGAAGGGGTAGGGATTGGGAGGAATCCTTTGGTGTGATTATGGAGTGCTGTTTGGATGATGATGATGATGATGATGATGATGATGATGATGATGATGATGATGATGATGATGATTTTGTTTGGGGGGGGGGCACACCCAATGGTGCTCAGAACATACTCCTGACTCTGTGCTAATGGATTATTGATGGTGGGCTTGGGGAACCCTGGTGGTGCCAGAGATTGAACCAGTAGGTTGTGTGCAAGGCAAGGGCTCTAACCACTGTACTATCTCTCTGGCCCTTTGATATATTATTGAAACAAATGCTTGGGAGACTTTGTTCTCCACTCTTGGAGCAAGACCCTCATTAGTATTGATTAAGTCCCTATAATATCATCTCTGCCTCCTTCATTACTGTTTTCTAGGGGGTCACCCCTTAACAATTTCATCCCACCTTACTATCTTCTCTTGAGTGCCAGGTTATACTGGAGTTCAGGACGTGGCTGCCCATGGCCCCCCACTTCAGAAAGGACCGTATGGAGCAAGACACCCAAAGGGGTCTATTACTTGTCTTTTCCTGTCCCTAACGTCAGGGTGCGAAGGGCTATGTTCTCACAACATTTTGTACACCTGGCAATTCCCATAGATGCATTTCTAACAATCACTGCAAGAGAGAAGACGTCACTGTGTTGGAACATCTGAAGGATTCCATACATGCTTGAAAATGAAAAAAAAAATCAGTGCTGACGTCTGTTGGAATCAAAGCTTTCTAGCAATGCCGTGCAAACCATCTCTGTGTTCTCCTGTGTCAAATGAAAGCTGTGTTCAAACTTCGCTTCTCTTGGCTTGCCACCCCACCCTTGGAACTTGGTGATTCATGTCTGAATGTTCATTTCTCCTAAAAAGGGAGTTTGATATGCGCATGCCATCTTGATTCCGTTTATTTATACCCAAATCCATATGTTCCAACTGTTTCCATGTTCACCAACGCCAACTCTTCTACAGCATCGGCAATCTTTCTTTTGAAGTCTTTTCTTTTTTTTCATGTTCACGTTTCTCCACATGGTCAGACACACCTTCAAGACATCCTTCATGCTCAGGAAAGTTTGTGAGTTGGGGATTTTCTGAAACCTCGCTCTGCTGCTGGCTCGGGTCACAGCTGGTCTGAAATGGACCGTCTCTGCTTCTGCCTCGTTCCTCTGAGACCCAGCCAGACCTCCAGGGCTGCCTTTGACCTTGGAGAACTCTGAGGCAATAGAGCTTGAGGTGGTCCCAGACCTCATTCCTCAGCACCCAAACTGGTTCTCCCCTGGATCCTGCATGGATTAGCTTCTTCTAAAACTTTCAAAAACTGCTGTCTGGGTTTCATTTTTTGTTTTAAATTTTGCTTTTTTGGGTCACACCAGAGATTCTCAGGGGTTACTCCTGGCTCTACACTCAGGAATTACTCCTGGAGATACTCTGGGGACTGTATGGGATGCCAGGGATTGAACCCGGGTTGGCTGTGTGTAAGGCAAATGCCCTACATGCTGCACTATTGCTCCCGGCTCTTGTCTCGAATTTCTTTCCATTTTTTTGAGTCACACCCGGCAATGCTCAGGGGTTTCTCCTGGCTCTGCACTCAGGAATTACTCCTAGCGGTGCTCGGGGGGACCATATGGGATGCTGGGGATCAAACCCGGCCGGCACAGGCCCGCCAAGTGCAAGGGAAATGCCCTACCCGCTGGGCTATCGCTCTGGCCCCCCATTTTTTGAGCTTTTCCAGCCTTACTCAAAGGTGTGTGTGGGGGATCCCTTCCGTGATTGTCGGACCACCAAGCTGTTGATTCAGCAGGAAGGCTGGAGGTTGGGGACTGCTCAGGCCCAGTGTAACTGTGACATCTGGTGGTGATGGAACCTGAAAATCACACTCAGACCCTGGTAGCCTGCAGGACTTCACCGGGCAGTGCTCAAAGCACCACGTGCTGGCCGAGTGCAAGCCAACATATGCTCTCATAGCTGTGCTGGAGCCCGCCTAGGTTTTTCTGAGAGCATTGCTTAAATTCCTCCCATTCATTCTATATGATAGAAAGCGTATGGTTACTAGAGATGCAAGCACAGGGATCGAGAGATGGTGTGTGGGGTAAAGAGTTTGCCTGGCATGGGGCCAGCATGGATTTGATCTCCAGCACCCCATGTGGTCCCTTGAGCCCGCCAGGGAGTTAGCCCTGAGCTATGCTAGCTAAGGCCCCAAAACAACAACAGAAATCACAGGTTCAAATTATTTTGTTGTCGTTTCCAAAATGTTTTTCTGAGCTAGAGAGAGAGAGAGTACAGGGAGAAAGGCACTTCCTTTATATACAGCAGATCCTAGATCCATCCCTGAAACCAGATAGGGTCCTCTGAGTATGACCAGGAGTGATCCCTGAGCACAGAGCCAGCAAGAGTCTCTGAGTACCCCAGGTGTGGTCCAATGCCTCCATTGCATTTTTTTTTCTGGATTTTTGTGGGTGATGCCTGGAGATGTTCAGGGGTTACCCCTGGCTCTGCACTCAGGAATTACTCCTGGAAATGCTCAAGGAACCTGTGGGATGTCGGGGATCAAACCTGGGTCAGTTGCATGCAAGGCAAACACCTTAACCGCTGTACTACTTCTCTGGCACCCATTATTTTTTTTCATACCAAGAACTGTAATCAACACTGGTTGGGAGAGGAAAGTCATGATTAAATTTCATTTCTAAAGAGCTAATGTTATTTAATACGATGTACTTGTAGAAAAGCATTGAGGTCAAATCCTTCTGGTTCAGCCTCAGAATCAATATCCTAGCTCTAACCCACCCTAATGAAAATGGGGTGTCAGGGACAGAAAGGGGTTCGGCAGTTGAGTCCCTACCTTGCATGTAGACCCGGCTCAGTCTCTAGCGGCATAAGAAGTAAGGGAGTTGGGCTGGAGTGGTAGTACAGTGGGGATAGCATTTGCCTTGCATGTAGCTGACCCAAGTTCGCTCCTCGGCATCCCATATGGTCCCCTGAGCGTCACCACCAAGAGTAATTCCTGAGTGAGGAGCAAGGGAGTAATACCTGAGTATCGCCAGGTATGACCAATAAAGCAACAATAAAAGAAGTAAAGGAGTTTGGGGAAGTGTGGAGTCACGGTTCAGGCTTGTATTGCTGTCATTCACATTTGCCTGCTGCCCAGAAGAGTCTGGGGACAGGCACAGATGACAGCTCCAGCTGTCATTCCAGACAGTTCCTTCCTGGGCCATCTTTATCCAGGACATGACCAAATGCCACGACAGTTGGCATGATGCGGGATTCCCAACTGCAGCTGCAGAAGCAAAGGAGAAAATGCTTCTTTCCCGAGACCTCAGAGCAGTTCTCACTCTACTCTCCTCAACTAGAGGTCCGAGGGGTTTCAAATCCTTGACCATTTGGGGGACAGAATGATAGTACAGCGGCGAGGGCATTTGCCTTGCACACAGCCAACCTGGGTTTGATCCCTGGCTTCCCATACAATCTCCAAAGCATCACCAGGAGTAATTTCTGACTGCAGAGTCAGAAGTAACCCCTGAAAATCGCCTGGTGCGACCTAAAAAACCCCCCCAAAATTAAAAAATTCCAATTCTTGACCACATGGAATTACTAGACTCAGATATCACCTAGAAACACGCTGCCTCATGTCAAGGTGGGGCAGGACTTTCAGGGAAGCGTGGCCCATGCTGTCACTCACATGAGGGTACCCCATGGGGTGGTGTGTTGAGCTCAGTGGGAACAGGTGCATAAAAAATTCAGGGCATCATTGAGCCATTAGTATCTGGTGGGGCAGGTGAAATATGAGGAACCCGAGGAACAGACAGAAATGGGAAGGCTTTGTGGCTTCAATGCTGTATATCTCAACAGACCCTCCCAGAGAGGAGAGGATCGAAGATGGAGGAGACAGCAAAGCTCAGAAAAAAGACCTGGAAATACACAGAACTGAAAGAAAGAAAAAACACACATCATTGAAATATAGGGGGTACAGCCAGTGCCATACTCTGAGAGACATTTATACAGAATATTTATGTGAGAATTAAGGGAAAAGGCTCAAGTAAATACATTTCTATCTGAAGCACTTGGGAAATTGGATCCGAATAAATCCAAAAAGAAGTCAAGGGAAGGAAATAAAAATCGTAAAAGTGGAAAAAGTGGAAAGTAATCGTAATTGTAAAAGTAGAAAGCACTGAAATTTAAAACAGGAGAAAATAAAGTCAACATAACTGCTAAAGAAAAGTGGGAAGGGATTGTGGCAAAAATATAAAAATACCCCTAAGGTCACTAATATAAGGATAGAAATGGTGACTATTACATGAACATTACTATAGATTCTATGCAAGCCAGAAGAGGGAGAATGAGAGGGTGTGTTTTCTGATGTAGCCTAAACTATGTGGTCCAATTACTCTCTGGCTTCAGGTTGGGTTTGATCAAGGGGAAACTCAAGAGCAGGGAGGGGCATGAGGCTGGGAATTAGTATTCTATGGCTTCTCCCTGAGGTTACCTTGGTCTGGCTGCTGATTCTGTCCACAGTCATTTCTTCTGAGCTCCATTTATTTGACCCTCTCTCTACCTTTGTGTGTCTGCCAGCTCTGAATTCCCACACTTTCCCATGAAATTCCCTCTGTCTTACTTGCTTCCTTTGTAAATTAGCTCCTAGGAAATAAATCCTTTTGCTTTATTAAAGGAAAAATAATGGTAGGGTCTGAATGATAAGCCATTCAGGAATACAGAAGAAACAAAGAATTTTAAGGATACGGAAGAAACAAACCATTTCTTCAATAAACCTAGAAATGACACATTCATATAAGATAAAATGGATTATATAATGATTACATGAACGGATTCACTTGTATCACTTGTCTTCCCATTGATCATCGATCTGCTCGAGCAGGCACCAGTAACATCTCCATATGTCCTGTCACATGCTCGCTCCAGGAACACAAAGAGCCTCAAACCATTCCTTCAGGTCATGGGAATGAGGTCTATAATTTTTACTGGTTTTTGGCATTTCAAATACGACACGGGTAGCTTGCCAGGCTCTGCCGTGAGGGTGATATACTCTTAGTAGTAGGCTCTCATCTCGTGTATTTACTGATGAACTGCGTGGGCCGCAAATCAGCCGTTCGCAATAGGGAGAATGGGCTTTTCCTTTGGGTGGAGCCCTGACTAGCTGTGGAGTCTGGATGTTGAAAATGGCCCTTATGGTGTGGGGGGGTTCCTCTGTCTTCTTGGGATGGCAGGTCAGGGCTTGTCAAAGGTGGAAATTACCACAAATGTGTGGGAGTCAGAGGTTAGGTAAGACAGAGAAGGGAGCAGTGTGTTAATATTTGTTGAAAGTGATAATACAAAGCTAGACCTGAGCATTGAATACAGGCAAAAAGATACACATGCTAACCTCTAAATGTATGTATTGCAATCCACAATGTGTAAGAGAAGGAAGAGAGACAGAGGGAGAAAAGAGATAAAGAACCTGCAATAGAGGCAGGCTAAGGGAGGGGGAGGAATTGGGGACATTGGTGATGGGAAATGGGCACTGATGGGGAGATGGGTGCTGGAACACTGTATGACCGAAACCCATACATGAACATCTTTGTAATTGTATATCTCATGGTCATATAATAAAATATTTTTTAAAAAAAAGCCAAACTCTCACTATTTGCAGGTGACATGATGCTATACTTAGAGGATCCTAAAGTCTCTGCCAAAAAGCTCCTAAAAATAATAGACATGGATAATTTAGGAAAGTTTGTGGCTTTCCTAAGTTTTAAAAAAATATTTTATTTTGCTTTTTTTGGGTCACACCTGATAATGCTCAGGGGTTACTTCTTTTTTTAAATTTTTTATTATACCACCATGAGAACAACATTACAAAGATGTTCATAATTGGGTCTCAATCACATATTGTTCCAGCACCCATCCCTTCCCCAGTGCCCCATTCCCACCAATGTCCCCACATTCCCCCTCTTCCAGCTCCAGAGCAGGCATTTCTTCCTTTGCTCCCTTTCTCTCAGTCTCTCTCCGTCTTTCCTTCATCTTCCTAATCCTTATTATACCATGTGGGATATAGAATTACAAGGATGTTCATAATTGGGTCTCTACAATACAGTGTTCCAGAATCCATCCCTCCACCAGTGCCAATTCCCACCACCCAATTCCCAAAAGCACCCACCCAAACCCTGCCTGCCCCCCATTGCAGGCACATTTTACTATCTCTCTCTTTGTCTATGTCTCAGGGGTTACTTCTGCCTCTGCACTCAGGAATTACTCCTGATGGTTCTTTTTTTCCTGATGGTTCTTGAGGGACCAAACAGGATGCCGGGGATTGAACCCAGGTTGGCTGGATGCAAGGCAAAAACCCTACCTGGTGCACGACCCCTTCAGCCCCTAGCCATGGTTTCTTTAGGTAACCCCGCTCCACTCTTTTCTTTTGGGGTTTTGAAATATGCTTAGTGGAACTTTTCTACATCTCCATAGATTTCTGAGGCTTTGTTTATTTTCTTGAAAGCGTGTTTCTCTCTGTTGTTCAAATTCAGTAAGTGCTATAGATGTGCTTTCAAGTTCACTGATATTATAGCTTACAATTTCCAGCTTGCATTTGAGCTCATCCAATGAGTTCTTCTCTTAATTGTTTCTTATTCCATTCTATAATTTCCACCCAGATACTTTTATATCTTTTGCTTCTTTAATGAGATTTCTATTTTTTTTCAGGAGAACTTGTCAAGAAATTGTTAAAACAGTTTTATGAAGTACTTTAGAAGCCCTTGTCAAATCATTCCAATGTCCCACACATCTGATTGGTGTTAGTTTATCAATCCATTCTCTTGCAAGGAAGTTCTTTCCATCACAAGTCTTCTCAATTGTCCTCTGAAATTTTTGGTCCATTATATGAGAAGACTCCAGATCCTTGTTTAGATATCACATTTGAACATGCTGTCACCCTGGATAGGGATAGCATATGAGTCTCAGTCTACTTTTTGGTGGTTATGGTCCCAGTAGAAGTAATGCTCACATTTCACTGTTCTTTTCCATTCTTTGGGTTGATCTCTTCATCATTACTGGTGCTCATGAGATGTTTCAAACAAAGTGGATTTTGGTCAGGAGGGGTTTCTGATTTAGGGGTCCCCTTCTCTTCCCTTCTATTTTTGGATGAGGACAAAAATATTGAACCTAGCAGGTACATTGAGACTTCTAGAATCCAATCATTTGTTGTAACTAAACATTGTTTGCTTTGCTTTTCTGCCTGTCTATCCCTGATCCAAATTGGGGAGGAAATTGGGTAATTTTGGTAAAAATCAATCCCACTGCTCATCTATGATCCAAAGTGTACTTCCTCTGTGTCTAGTCAAGAAAAATGAAACTTAGTCTTCACGCAATCGCCTTTATGGGAATGTCCTTGAAGAAGATGAATGGATAATTTGAGTACGATGCAGTTAATGGAATGTTTTTCCTCAGCAAAAATAAAGAGGAAACAAACAATTTAATTGTGTATGCAAAGTTATAGATGGCTCTTAACTGCAATTTGTTAAGAGAAATTAAAAAAGATCTGAAAGATGACCTTTTGTATAATTCAATGTATATTACAACACTGGAAAAATCCAAAACTATAGAAAGGAAAGTAGGCGAGTGGTTGCTGTGTCAGGGGGAGGTTTGGGGATGATGGATGATATTCCAGACAAAATTATAGTGGTCCACACAAGCCCCAATGCATTTGTCACGACTTACCACAAATCAGTGAAGGTTACTCATATAGCACTTGAAAATCAACTAGGATGTGGGAGAAGGATGGAGCCCAGTTGTGACGAATGGGTCAACTGCTGTTGTCAATGAATCATCAAGGCAAACTGAAGGAATAAGGAGGAAAAGAGCTTACCTAGTCAGTTCTAAAATCAGTGTTTTGACAGGATAAAGACAAAAAGACCCTAAGCACTGCCAGTGTGGTCCCAAAACAGAACAAACAAAACTGTCCAAAACCGGCACTGAAAGAAAACAAAAAAGGAATAAAACAAAGCTGCAGAGCAAAATGTCTAAGATCTGTGGGACCATTTACAGAGGGTGTAACAGATGCTCAGAACATAAGAAGGGAATGAAGAAACGAAAAAAGGAACGGAAGATGGAAGTAATAATAGCAGAGAGACTCTTTCTAATTTTTTGCTTTTTGGGTCACACCTGGTGATGCTCAGTGGTTCCTCCTGTCTCTGCACTCAGGAATTATTGCTGGCAGTGCTCAGGGGACCATATAGACTGCCAGGGATTAAACCTGGGTCAGCCGTGTATAAGGCAAATGCCCTCCCGCTGTACTATCGCTCCAGCCCCAGCTAAGAGACTCTTGAACTTCATGATAGACATTAAAAAAACAGAACACAGAGAATATCTACACTTAGGGGCCAGCTCAAAGGGCTGAGCACTCCTCTACATTTGGATCCAGCAGATCCAGGCTGGATCCTCAGCATCGAATTTCCCCCAGAACACTACAGGCAATCTCCCTGAACACCAGAAGTAGTCCAGAGCACTGCAGGGTGTGACCCCCAACAGATAAACAATGCACTTTGGCATATCATAATCAAGTTGTGGATATTCAAAAGCAAAGGCAGGATAAATTTTAGAGGAAGCCAGAAATTTTAAAGTACCTTTTAAGATTACTGGAAGAGGAAGGCTCTGAATGACGTCTCTTTTCTCTAAAAAACTAAGGAACTAAGAGGAATGGGGATTTATTGAGGGATGAAAGAAAAAAAAGACTACAAATCTAGAATTCTGCACCCAAAGTAATTATTTTTCTGCAGTTAATGAGAAATATTTTTCTTAGGTAAACAAAAATTGAGAGATTTTTGTTTTGCAAATAATGAGATTTTTTTTGAGAAAGTAATAAGGGTTGTCATGTCCCATGGGGCAGAGCTGCTACTTGCTCTCCCTGTGCCCAGCCGCTCATGAGGCGCCCGGGAGGCATGGCGGGTTCTAGCCCTGGCCTGCCACCCCAGCAGAGCCCTCACAACAAGCCCAACAACCCCCCTACTCCATGGGGGTCGCCATTTTCCACATCCGGACTTTCCTCTCATCACAACTCCACCCAGCAGACCAGACTATCACAGCCCGGATCATCGACACCCACCCTGCAGCAGTTTTTTTTTCAATCCAGCCCAGGTATGCTGAACCAGAGACTCTCAGACATGGAGCAGAGCTGCTACTTGCTCTCCCTGTGCCCAGTCGTTCATGAGGTGCCCGGGAGGCATGGCGGGTTCTAGCCCTGGCCTGCCACCCCAGAAGAGCCTCACAACAAGCCAGATGACCCCCTACTCCATGGGGACCCCCATTTTCCACATCCGGACTTCCCTCTCTTCACAACTCCACCCAGAAGACCAGGCTATCACAACTTGGCTAGTGCGGCCGCTTAGCGGCTGCACAGTTCATCAATAAATGCTTTATTTAGAGGTGACTACAAGAGTATTCCACCCGCACAGCAAGCCTGGCAAGCTGCTTGTGTCGTATTTGATATGTCAAATACCAGTAACATTTATATTAGGTCATTCCCATGACCTAATATAATGGTTTGAGGCTCTTTATGTTCCTGGAGCAAGTAGATGCCTTTGGGTTCTACTAGCATGAGACAGGACATATGGAGGTATTACTGGTGCCCACTCTAGCAAATAGATGATGAACAGGAAGATAGTGATAGTGAATAAGGGTTACAAATTTGGTTTTAAGGACAGACAGAGAAGGAACAAATTAAGGTAAAATTAGATTTAGATTTCTTTTTCACAACTGATATAAGGGATAACAGTTATCTTATTTATTACATTTTCCCACATTTTTTAAGTACCATGGCTTACAAAGTTATCCATAGTTGAGTTTTAGACATATAGTACTGCTAAATTGATTCCACCACAGTGTTAACCGCCCTCCACCAATGTTTCCACATCTCTCTATCCCCTGAGAGTTATTTTTTATTTATTTAAATTTTATTAAATATTAAACGAAGAAGGACTAAAATGACTGTCTGTACTTTCAATGCACGTACACTGGCAACGGAAGCATATATTGAGGGATCTGATGCTGCAAGCAAGAAAGATCAAGTACGACATCATTGGTCTGACTGAGACGAGGAGGCGTCAGTCGCATCATGCTGTATTTGACACCGGAGAAGAATTGTTCCTTGGAACATGTGATGAAAGAGGCGTCGGTGGCGTTGGTGTCCTTGTCAACACGAACATGGCTGTCAACATTGATTCATTTGAATGCCTAACAAACCGAATAGGACGATTACACTTGAGGAGATGTGGCCCACTGCCAGCAATTTCTATCTTCATTGTCTATGCACCAACATCCACATACAAAGAAGATGAAATTGAGAAATTCTACATGGAATTGGAGGAGTTCTATAAAAAGATCACACCTTCTACAAGATCATAGTCGGTGATTTTAATGCCAAGATAGGACCGAGCAGATCGGCTGAAGAACTCCACATCGGGACTCATGGCCTAGAATGGAAAGAACAAGGTGAGAGACTATCTGAGTTCATCATGTCCACCAAGACTATTCATGGGAACTCACAGTTTCAGAAAGCTGAAGTGAAACGTTGGACATGGGAATCTCCTGGCGGACAGTTCCACAAATGAAATTGACCACATCATCTTCAATCGACGGTTTTGTCTGACCGATGTTGCTGTCGTCCCCAAATTCCACACAGGATCGGACCACCGTCTCCTTCGTGCAAAATTCTACTTCCCGCAACGGGGAGAAAAGGCTGCAAAGTTTAAGAAGAGAACTCCCAGAACGACCACCAACTGGGCACTCTTTGGCACCATTGCGGCAACATGGGAAGATTCCATCGTTGATGACATCGATGAAGAATACAACCGACTGGTTCAGCACCTCCATGATTGTGCGAAGAATGCCGAGAGAGAGCAAGACACAAAAGGACGCTTTGTCTTCAGAAACTCTTGAGCTCATTCGCCAACGTGGCAAGGCGCGAGCCTCAGGAGACCTAATGCTAACGTCCAAGCTTGCTAAACAGTGCAGAGAAGCGATAAAAGCAGACCTCAAAGACAGAAGAGCAGAAATACTGGAAGATGCAGCAGAAGCCGGGAAAAGTATTCGCACTGCCCGCCTGTCCTTCGCCAACTATAAGACCAAGATGACTGCCCTCCGACGCCCTGATGGATCTATCACATCTTCCAGAAAGGCAATGGAGAAGATTATCCAGGACTTCTACTCAAATCTCTTTGATAGCCACATCCACCTGCCCACATACCAAATTCCACAGGATGGATATGTCATTCCCAACGTTCTCCCTTCTGAAATCCGACATGCCATCTCATCGGTAAAGAAGGGAACAGCACCAGGCCCAGACAAAGTCAGACCCGAACATCTGAAGAATCTGCCGTCGGTACTCATCAATACACTAGCTCGGCTCTTCACACGCTACCTGTCCGAATGCAAGGTGCCCTCCCAATGGAAAACCAGCAGGACAGTTCTACTGTTCAAGAAGGGAGACATTCATGACATCGGCAACTATCGCCCCATCTGCCTGTTGTCTGTCATCTACAAGCTGTTTACACGAGTCATCCTGAACAGGATTAGCAGAACACTAGATGAAGGTCAACCATGCGAGCAAGCAGGTTTCCGGAAAGGATTCAGCACAATCGACCATATCCACACAGTAACCAAGCTCATTGAGGTTTGTAGGGAGTACAAGATGCCACTCTGTCTCACGTTCATTGATTTACAGAAAGCCTTTGATTCTGTGGAGACTGAAGCAGTCATCGAAGCCCTAGTCAAACAGGGTGTTCAAACCCAATACATCAAGATCCTTCATGAGCTGTATTACGGATTCACCACCAGGATCTCACCATTCTACAAAGAAGTGATCATTGATGTCAAAAGAGGGGTTCGACAGGGTGATACCATCTCACCAAAACTCTTCAGTGCCACCCTCGAGAACATCATGAGACAATTAGAATGGGAAGGAATGGGAGTGAAGATAGATGGTCGTCAACTACACCACCTCCGCTTCGCTGATGACATCGTTCTAATAACACCAAACATTAGCCAAGCGGCACAAATGCTGGCTGACTTTGACCGAGAATGTGGAAAGGTAGGTCTACAGCTGAATCTGAAGAAAACTATGTTCATGAGAAATGAACTAGTTCCTGAGGCCCCATTCACTCTCAATGGAACAAACATCTCTGAATGCAGCAGTTATGTGTACCTAGGTCGAGAAGTCAACATGATGAACGACCTAAAACCTGAGCTGCGCAGGAGGAAGAAGAGCGGCATGGAATGCCTTCAAAGGCATCGAAGAAATAGCTAAAAGGACAAAGAACCTCCGGCTCCGGGCACATCTCTTCGACTCCACCGTTCTCCCTGCATTAACATACGCCTCAGAGACCTGGGCCCTACGAAAGCAGGATGAGAATGCTATCCGGGTCTCCCAGAGAGGCATCGAAAGAGCTATGATTGGAATATCAGGTCTCACTCAAGTGAGAGAAGGAATCCGGAGTTCTGACCTCCGTCGCTATTCCAGAATCAGGGACGCTGCTCTCGTTTGCCAAGGCATCGAAAATCAGATGGGCTGGACATGTAATGCGATTTGGAGACAACCGCTGGACTAGAGCCGTTACCGACTGGATCCCACGGGATGTCAAAAGATCACGTGGCCGCCCACCTACAAGATGGTCAGACTTCCTTGTTAAGACCCTGAAGGAACGGTTTGAGGCTCTTCATATTCCTGAATCAACCAGATGCCATTGGGCTACATTGGCACGTGATAGGGTCCAATGGAAATGTTACTGGCGCCCGCTCGAGCAAATCGATGAATAACGGGATTCAAGTGATCAAGTGATTGTGATATATACAATTACAAAGCTGTTCATGATTGGGTCCCACACAGTGTTCCAGCCCCCAACTCACCACCCAAGTATAAACAAGGACAGGGACAATGTTGAGAAGAGAGGAGCCAGGAGGCCTTCGCTTCCTTCCTTCTACACAGATACAGCCTCTAGGTCATCTGCAGGTGGATCCCAGTGGGAAGTTTTCCTGCCTTGTCCAACTGTCTGACTGTAATGCCAACAGCCATGGTCACCCAGACAGAAGAGGCTGGCTTGGGGTTAGCCAATGTTTTCCCCTGTGAGGCCAGGTACAGCTGAGTTTCCCCTCTAGTAAGCTGTCTCTGTACAGGGGAGGGGCTAAAAACACGAGGGTGCAGAGTCCCTGAGAGGGGTGGAAGAAAAAGGGAGAATTCTGGTCATTTGCAGTACGGTCTATGTTGGTCATCTGCAATATGGCCCGTGTTGGTCATTTGCAACATGGCCCATGTCTCTAGCTAAGTGTTTTGGCTTTAGGTGCCTGGTAAGATTCTCTCCATATTGCTCAAGGGGGTCATGTGTTGCCAGGAATTGGCTCCTCATACCCGCTGGCATGTGCCCTACCACTCCAGCTTTTCTCTCCATCCCAAGCATTCCTTGCACTGCTGAGACCAATCACTGGATCTATTCATGGAACCTGAAATCTGCTCAGTGTCACAATATTTGAAAATCTTGTTGACTGGCAAATCTGGATTTGCACTCACAGGATATTAGAATCGCAGCAGTGGATTCCCACCATCCTTTCTAAATTACAGCTTCGATGAGAACATTCTGTGACTGAAACGGCCCATGGCCAAGAGGTCAAAAGCCAGGAGCCATCATGTCTTAGAGTTTGAGCTGGGAGTGCTGTGGATGGACAGACAGAAGCCTGCAGTAGCACAAGTATCTCATTATTAAAAGAAGTCCTGGGGAGGGAACTTGCTCCCTAAAGAAAGGAGGGAAAGACAAGGTTGTGCTCTCAGGAACCTCGTACAAGCTGCTTTTCTAGGGCACTTTGGCATCATGCACCATTATTCCTACAGCAGGGACGAAGAACCAAGCAGTGAGTATAGCTCAGGCTTATGACTCGGCTCATGCTCAGCATAGTCAGGTCACGAGTCACATGTGTGTCTGAAGAACTAGTGACCAGCACAGCTGGGGAGAGGAGGAAGGACCAGTTTCCAGTTAGAGTCCCCCACCCCTCCAGCTGTTTGGTAGTCACCAGCTCTTGCCCCCAGCTGGTACCCAGCCACTGGGTATAGAAAAGGTTGTAAACCCTAATCCAAAAGCATTATGGGGGCCGGAGCAATAGCTCAGTGTGTAGGGCATTTGCCTTGCACGTGGCTGGCCTTTGCGGGCCGGGTTCGATCCCCGGCATCCCATATGGTTCCCGAGCACCGCCAGGAGAAATTCCTGAGCAAAGATCCAGGAGTAACCCCTGAGCATCTCTGGGTGTGACCCCAAAACAAAAAAAAAAACCAAAAACAAAAGCATTATGGTTTTTTATATCTCCACAAATTCATTTATATAAATAGTATGACAGTAATATCCAAAGCCAGGGAAACAGGCGCCAGGAGGACTAGTTAATGGTGAGAAACTTGCCACAAATGTGTGTGGGGTGAAGGGTGTAGGATAGAGAAGGGGCCAGTATGACACTTATAGTTGGAAATGATTACTCTGGACAAGAACTGAGCCTTGACAGGAGGTAAAGATATAACTGATAACCTTTCAGTACCTGTATTGCAAACAATAATACCCAAAAGGGAAGAGAGAGAGAGAGAGAGAGAGAGAGAGAGAGAGAGAGAAAGTGCCTGCTACAGAGGTGGGAGGGAAACCAGGGACATTGGTGCTGGGAAATGTACACTGGTGGAGGGATGGGTGTTGGAACACTTTATTACCGAAAGTCAATCATGAAAAAGCTTTGTAATGGTTTATCTCATGGTGATTCAATTAAAAAAATACGCACGGAAGCCTGAGCCATGTCCAGAGCAGTAAACACTGCCTCAACCTTGGGAGTGCAGATCTCCCCATCTTTGAAAAGTCTCGGGGCACTGCTGTGACCTATAGACACCACTGGTCAGTGGAGGTTCTTCACGACATGGGGAGGGGGCTGGTGGGGGTGGAGGCATTTCCACTTGGAATCACTTCAGGGAGGTTTTACCAAATCAGCCCAGTGCAAAGCTTCCAACCTCACAAATGAATACAGAGCGTTTGGCCAGTGGCTGAGCTGGGCGGGGTTTCCAAAGTGTGTAGCGCTGACCACGGTGGCATCCTTTGAGAATCAAGGCCCCAAATCCCCTGAGCTGCCTCATCCTTTGCTCAGACTTTTCCCAGTGGATCTGAAGCTTTACTCTTCCTGGACCGCTCTAGGGAATGTCAGATCCCGTCGGCCATGTTTCCTCCCTGTAACTCGTAACTTCCCGTCATGTATGAGCTCCAGAGCTGGTCTAGTAGTCTTCTGCTCCCAGCATGCAGCTGCTTTTGTCTTTTACTTGTTTTGTTTTTGGGTCAGCCCCTCCCCACCCCTCACAGTATACAGGGCTGACTCCCGACTCTGTTCTCAGAGTCATTCCTGGCCTTGCTCACCAGACCCTTTGAGGTGCTAGACATTAAACCTGGGTCTGCCACAGCCAAACCAAGCACCTTACCTGCAATTCTATATTTCTGGCCCAACTTTGATCTTTCAAGTTTTATTTCATGGGGACGACACCGGTCAGCTTGCAGTAACAGGTTTCCAAATCATGGCCTCAGACACATCAAGACATGTGCTCTTCCACTTGAGTTGTAACCCCTGTCTTCTGATACGTAATGTTTGTTTCTTGTCTTGGAGGCCATGCTTAGCAGTGCTTGGTGGTGGTGGGTGCTGGGGATCAAACTCAGGGCCTCAGAGCAACACTCAGACTCAGCTTTGCACCCCCACTATGAGGATGTGCGTTCCCTTTCCCTCTGAAGGACCTACTCATTGTCCAGTATCCAACTTAAATTCCAGAGAGGATGGTTTTACCTTGCTGCATCCAGGATACCTGCCAGGGAGACTCTCCTTATGACCTCCGTTTACGTTATTTCCATTTGCTTACTTTGGGGAACGGAGATGTGTTCCACAAGGTCATACTCAATGCTTATTCCTGGTTCTGCGTGCACAAGGGACCTGTGGGAGAGCCTGGGGACCGTAGGCAGTGCTGGGTGTGAAGCGGGGATGACAGAGCGGGAGGCTGACTATGACCTTTATTCCTTACAGGTCCCTGTGATGTGTGACGTGGACACCGGTTGTCAGTCTGTGACGGAGAGTGGGAATCACGGCATGACTTACCTCGACTTCTCAGAACTGGTTATAGGCTCAGCACTGATGCCTCGTGGTGGGTAATGAAATGCAACTCCAACCTTCAGTGATCAAGGTAGAGAGATTTCTGGTAAAGGGTCAACTACACTTTGGATTTGAACCTCCACCTGACTGTACCCGTTGACTCTGTGCAAAGGACATACATCATGTCCTGTTTGCATTTGTCAACTGGAAGACATGTGTTGCTGTGCTGAAGAGAAACTTACTGAAGCGCCTGGCATACAAGTAGGAGTTTCCTAACTACTACTCCCTATCTGAACATGTGTCATTCCTGCGACACAGAGCCTGCACAGTGACACAGCAGAGAAAGAGCTTTTTGATCCACAGTTGCTTCTACCTTAGTGGAAGCTCAGTGGACACACTGCCTTAGTGTCTTGGATTCGGACACTCAGCTGACCTCCATCCATCTCGTCTTTTATGTAACTCAAAGCACATGGTTAGAGAGATCTTCTGCCTTCCATCTAAATCATCCAACTCAGCATTAATGGGAGAGAGAAAAACGGTTTTCTCTGAAAGATCTCTCAGAGGTCGCTGTCTCGTTTTGCCCTGATAGATTTTCTGTCGTATTATATAGTAATATTCTGTGGGTGTGGAGATGACTGCCCGCCTACAGCTGAGGCTGAGCCCAACTCTCCGAGATGGGTTTTTCCAGAGAAGACTTTTCAATTTACTGGCATCTAATTTTTAAGGGGTTTCACCATTTTTTATGAACTCAGATGAACAAACCAACACATTGACATTTCTTAGCCAACGGCACACTTGACATTGCTCTCTAGAAAAATCTTCCTTTGTGCTGTTTCAACCCTTAACTTATTTCTTATGTAACAACTTGAATTTCCCCTTAATTTATTACCCCTCATCCCATCCCATTCCCCACCTGCCCTGCCGTGGGTAAGTTCTTCTAAACTGTTTTACATGTTCACTTAGTTATAGGTGTGAGAGTGAGTTCTTTTGTGTGTAGATAACTAGTGCCTTAAACACTTAGTTTTATTAAGCCCACGCACAATGATCCACGAGGCTCTCATTCCTGACTTTTCACATCTTTAGATTTCCCCACTGAGCACTCAGACGTGGTTGTTGACTATCATGAGATTATTTTCTGCTCTTTGCTCTCATTACCTAGATTGAATGTCTTTATATTTACCTTTCAGCACAAAACATTTGACACTTTCTTCAGGGTAAATGCCCTGGAGGAGTAATATTGTGCTGATCACACACACACTCACATACACACACATACACACACACCCCTATTTTCTTTCGAGAATTGATTGACTTGATAAAGATGACTACAAAAAACAAAGTCTGGCTAGTGAGAAGAAGGGCATGGTGTATACAAATTTATGGCAATATTATTTCCCACTCCCTCCAAATTAAGCTTGCAGAGAAATAAAATGGCCAATGAAGTGAAATAATCATAAATATGCTAGAGGCCCTTTTTTAATGAAAGGACTTTTCTTTTAAATATGGCAGATGGAGCCCACATTTACTGTTGGACTGAAATCAGAATGAAGAAAAGACAGTGTGCAAAAGACAAGATAATTGACATCAATTAAGAGCTGCTTGAAACTTTTAAAAGGAGCCACGTAGATGGTTAATGGTGCCTGGGTTACTAGCCCAGAGAAAGCTAAGTACTTACGGGGAATGAAAGGAGCACCTTTCACCAAGGGTACTGTACCCATATATAAATAATTAAAGCTGCTTTTAAAAAGCAAATGGAAAGCACAAAACCACTTGGAAGTTAAAAAACGGATGGCAAAAACAGTTTCTTCAACAGAAAGCCTGTAGACATTGCTCTCCAAGAAAATAAAGCCAAACAAGAGATGAACTGTGCCATGAGATGAAATGAGGACAGCCTGAATAGTCAACGTGCAAATACTTGGAGTTCCCAAACCCAAACAAAAACAACAGCACAAATAAAAAAACAGATTGAGAGGAAAGAAGGAAAACTGCGATGGAATCATAGCAGACATGTTCTTGGAACTTCAAAGGAAAGCATCACTGAATGTTGATGTAGAGATTGTGAAGGACCAAGTGCTGATATTTCAGAGACTGGAATGGGAGCCACAGTGCAGTGAGACAGGCTGAGCACAGGGGCACGGGGAGTGTCTTGAGTGGTTGCACGCACACCGGTAGGAGCCAGACTCTGAGTTTGATCCCAGCATCACATGTTTCCCTATAAACCCCCAGCACCAACGTGGAGTGCTTCCTCTAGCAAGCGATGACGACAGAAGATGTGATGCTCAAACGACTTCAGGTAAGTAAGAGCACCTTCACCTTCCTGAAGGAAAATGATCTTCCAGTCTAGATTCTGGTGAGTTGGTCAATCTCAGGTGAGTAAAGATACTTTTTTTTCCCGACTCTTTGGGTCCCACCTGGTGATGCTCAAGGGCTTATTCCGGACTCAGCACTCAGGAATCACTCCTGATGGTGCTTGGGGAACCAGATGGGATATTGGGGCTTGAACCCGGGTCAGTTGCATACAAGGCAAATGCCCCACCCGCTGTACTGTTGCTCCGGCCCTAGAGATGCTCTCAGAATGCATGATATCAAAGAAAGATTGAGGTGTCCCCTTAAGCAGTAGGATTTGTTCTCCTATGATGTGACAGTAATATGAGAAGGAGGAAGGTATGAGATTTAATAAAAACTAGCCTAGCCAGGAAATAACTATAAAGAATCCCTGGTATGATGACAAGAAAAAGCTTTAGGACAACCAGCGAAACCAGATAAGGGGCAGACCAGCCCCAGAGCTGCACTGGCGCGTGGTTGCATACCCGCCACGCGACAGGCTTACATAATACTGAAGTTTAGGACCAGGCTCTTCCCAGGATCTTGCACATATATACACTGTAATGATCATTGCAGGCGTAACAAACTGGGGTGGCTGATGGGGATTGGGGAATGGTAATGTTAGACTAGAACTCACCATTGAATGTATACATAGAGACATGATAAACAGTAAATATCTGTATGGCAAGTCACAGTGTGTAAGAGAAGAGAGAGAGAAATACAGAGACAGAAGCAGAGAGAGAGAAAGAGAGAAAGAAAAGGTGCCTGCAACAGAGGAAGGCTGGGGGTGGGTTGGAGGGAGTGTGGGGTTATTGGTTATGGGAATGGGGCACTGGTGGAGGGATAGGTGCTGGAACACTGTATGATGGAGACCCAGTTATGAGCAGTTTTTGTAATTGTTTATATCATGATGGTATAATAAAAATTAAAAAAAAGAAAAAGTTTTAGGGTAGTGATCATACAAGAAACAAGATGAATATGATTAAGCCAGATTAGAGTCGAGGGGGAGTTTCTGGGTGGAAATGGAAATTATCATTAATGGCTTGAACATAGTGATTTGCTATTTTTTAATTTGTTGTTTTAAGTCACACCCAGAGATATTCAGGGGTTACTCCTGGCTCTGCACTCATGGCAGTGTTCGGGGGAACCATACGGGATGCGGGGATTGAGCCCGGGTTGACCGCGTTCAAGGCAATCACCCTACCTTCTTGACTATGACTCCAGCCCCTGATTTGCTATTTTTTAACGTGTAGTGAAGTATTCCTTTGATATAAGTTTAGCCTTTAGCCTTGATATAAATTTTTGGCAGGAGAGCTTGGCTACACCCTGCTATGCTCAGGGCTTACTCCTGGCTTTGCGCTTAAGGGTCAGTTCTGGTGATTTGGGGAGACCATGTGGTGTGCTGGGATTGAATCTGGGTCAGCCATATGCAAGGCAAGTGCCCTCCATGCTGTACTGCCTCTCTAGCCCTGTTCATTTGGTCTGGATAGCAATTTAATTTAAAATTCACAGATCAGAACATTAAGAAAAACTATGGAAGACTAACTCAAAATACTTAGACGAAGAGGGGAAATTGTCTGAAAAACAAAAACTTTGAAATCTGATGTTAGAAGCAAATGCCTGCAAAGCAAATCTATTGCAATAAATAGAACCTGAAGATAAGCTTCCAAACTCATTATATGGAGTCAATTAATAACCTTGGTACCAAAACAGAGCAAGTAAATGACAAGGGAAGAAAATGACAGACTGATTTCACGGGTGAGCATACAGTCAGAAATGAGAAATGGGACACTAGCTAATTAAACACACAATAGAGCATTTTTCACTCAACAAAGCAAAATGACTGTGTGGAATTTCTTTCCGGAGAGTAAGAGGGCCACCTGAGAAAAGTAAACATCAGATATTTTTCAGAATCAGAAAATTTACCCACATGCAATTTAATATACGAATGCAGTCCGAAGAAAATCACATTGATTTAGATCATAAACTTTTCAAAATCCTTGATGCTTATACAGGAAACTTGTACAAAAAAGAGAGGCAAGGGTTCTATATTAAGAAAAATCCAGTAGGAGAGAGCATGTGAAAATAACCTGTTGGGATTACTCTGAAGAAAGGTCATAGATGGTGAGACTCAACTTACCAGAAAAATGAAATCTGTAAAATATTTCTTTTTTTTTTTTTTTTTTTTTTGCTTTTTTGGGTCACACCTGGCGATGCTCAGGACTTACTCCTGGTTCTGCACTCAGGAATTACTCCTGGCAGTGCTCAGGGGACCATATGGGATTCCAGGGATCGAACCCGGGCCAGCACAGGCTGGCCGCGTGCAAGGCAAACGCCCTACCCTCTGGGCTATCGCTCCGGCCCCAAATCTGTAAAATATTGAGGGTAACCTAACCCAAAAAAGGAAATTCAGGTTAGGGGTTGGAGTCATAGGATAATGGGTAGGGCATTTGCCTTGCATGCAACTGACCCAGGTTCAATCCCTCGCATCCCATATGGTGCCCTGAGCACTTCTAGGAGCAATTCCTTGGCACAGAGACAGGAGCAACCCCTGAGCGTAGCTGGGTGCGACACAAAAAGTAAAAATAAATTGGGGACCAGAGCCATACTACAGTGGGAAAGGCATTTGTCTTGCATAAGACTGACCTAGGTTTAATCTCCAGCATCCCATATAGTACTCCGAGCACCACCAGGAGTAATTCTTGAGTATAAAGCACTGTCAGAAGCAACTCAAGCATGTGGTCGAGTGTAAGACCCTCCAAAAAAGGAAAAGAAGAAATTTCAGGTTAAACGGAGATAGTACCAGTCAGAATAGACCCGGAGCACAGCCGGATGAGGCCCCACAACTCCCTTCCCGCATTCATAAAATCTATATGAAGAAGAATCACTTCCGGAAGAATGACCTTTCCTTTTCCTAATGAAACTCTTTGTTCTTGGAGCTCAGTGTTTGGTCTCATGCAGTTAAGTGGAAAAACAGAGATCTTTGGGGTCTAATATACAGACTCCTTAGTGGTAACATTGGGAAGCCACAGCAACCCGGGGAAATAAACGGTGACAGGGCCACCCCCTATAGAGAGCCCCTATGGTACAAGTAAGGTTTCATTAGATTTGAGTGAAAGTGCTTATCATATAGTTTTAACACCTGGGGCTCTTACATCCAGAGCCAAGACACAACCCGGTCCCCAGCCATCAAGGTTGTTCAAGTTGTCGTTTCATGGCTACAGCCACCCTCTTCCAGCCTGGACCCTAACCCTAACTCTAACCTAACCCTAACTCTTACCCTAACCCTAATATATGCCCTCCCCATCTAGACATTTATCCTTAACCCCTAACACATCTGTTCTCCATTTCCATATTTTTTAATAAACATAAAATAAATGCTACGTATGCACTCTTTATAACTGAATTACATTTCAGTTTTGTTTGGGAGCCACATCCTCTGTGCTCAGGGGCTACTCCTGTCTCTGCACTTAGGGATTACTCCTAACGGAGCTTAGGGGAAGCCAAAGGATTGAACCCAGGTGGTCTACCTGGAAGCAAGTGCCCTACCTGTGGTGCTTTCCAGCCCCATGTACTATTTTTCAAGGTTAGTTTAGCTACTTGAGAGTTGTCTGAGCCACTGCCCGGCTATCAGTGGGTTGCTCCTTTGTTTCTTTTCTTTTTATGAGCTACACTGAGCAGTGCCGGTGCAAGGGGCACATGGAGCTGGGGGGGTCAAGCCTGGGGCTCCCTCTTGTGAAGCGCTTTGAGGCTCTAACCCTTTGGGCTGTGTCCCCAGCTCTGGGGCTGTTCCTTTTGCTGCTGAGTTGTTGTTCGCACTAAGGATTTGCTGTGGCTTCTTCATCTTCTGAATGGTGTCTGCGCATTTGCAGTGGGGGCTTGTCACTTGTCTTCCCATTGTTCATCGATTTGCTCGAGAGGGAGCCAGTAACGTCTCCATTTGTTGGGAATGAGGTCCGTTATTGTTACTGTTTTTGGCATGTTGAATACACCACGGGTAGCTTGTCAGGGTCTGCTACTGCTCTGGGTTTATCCCTGGGGGCCCGGTCTTTTTCTATGTCAGACCATCAACCATCCAGGGCCCACGGGGTAAAGTCCTGAGTGTAGTCAAGCCTGTCTCCTGTCTGCTACCTGCCGATGCAACTGGGCACAACATCCACACCTGCAACACCTCAAGGCGGCTATTGACAAGAAAATTTTTTAGACAGTGAGGTAGAGTTTTTTTCTTTTCCTTCCTTCCTTCCTTCCTTCCTTCCTTCCTTCCTTCCTTCCTTCCTTCCTTCCTTCCTTCCTTCCTTCCTTCCTTCCTTCCTTCCTTCCTTCCTTCCTTCCTTCCTTCCTTCCTTCCTTCCTTCCTTCCTTCCTTCCTTCCTTCCTTCCTTCCTTCCTTCCTTCCTTCCCTCCCTCCCTTCCTCTCTCTCTTTTTCTCTCACTTTCTCTCACTTTCTCTCTCTTTCTCTCTTTCTCTCTTTCTTTCTCTCTCTCTTCCTTCCTTCCTTCTTTCCTTCCTTCCTTCCTTCCTTCCCTCCCTTCCTCTCTCTTTTTCTCTCACTTTCTCTCACTTTCTCTCTCTTTCTCTCTTTCTCTCTCTTTCTTTCTCTCTTTCTCTCTCTTTCTTTCTCTCTTCCTTCCTTCCTTCCTTCCTTCCTTCCTTCCTTCCTTCCTTCCTTCCTTCCTTCCTTCCTTCCTTCCTTCCTTCCTTCCTTCCTTCCTTCCTTCCTTCCTTCCTTCCTTTCTCTCTCGCTCTCTTTCTTTCTTTCTTTCTTTCTTTCTTTCTTTCTTTCTTTCTTTCTTTCTTTCTTTCTTTCTTTCTTTCTTTCTTTCTTTCTTTCTTTCTTTCTTTCTTTCTTTCTTTCTTTCTTTCTTTCTTTCTTTCTTTCTTTCTTTCTTTCTTTCTTTCTTTCTTTCTTTCTTTCTTTCTTTTTTTATTGTATCACCACAAGATACAGTTACAAGACTGTTTATAATTGGATTTTAGTCATACAATGTTCCAACATCCATCCCTGCACCAGTGCACATTTCCCACCACCAATGTCCTCCGTTTCCCTCCTGCCACTCCCCACCTCACCCCAGCCTGTCTCTGTGGCAGGCACTTTTTAAAAAATCTATTATACCACAATGAGATATACAATTACAAAGATGTTCATGATTTGGTTTCAATAATACAGTTTTCCAGCACCCACACGGCACTTTGCTTCTTCCTCTCTCTTTCCCTTTGAGTATTATAGTTTGCAATACGATCTTGATCACGATCTTCCTGTTCATCATCTATTTGCTAGAGTGGGCACCAGTAATATCTCAATATGTCCTGTCTCATGCTAGTAGAACCCAAAGGCATCCGCTTGCTCCAGGAACATAAAGAGCCTCAAACCATTATAGGTCACGGGAATGACCGAATATAAATGTTACTGGCATTTGGCATATCAAATACGACACGAGCAGCTTGCCAGGCTTGCTGTGCGGGTGGCATACTCTTGTAGTCACCTCTAAATAAAGCATTTATTGATGACCCGCGTGGCTGCTAGAGGATGCGTGAGCGGGTTGTGATAGTCTGGTCTTCTGGGTGGAGTTGTGACGAGAGGGGAAGTCGGATGTGGAAAATGGTGGCCCCCATGGAGTAGGGGGGTCATCTGGCTTGTTGTGAGGCTCTGCTGGGGTGGTAGGCCAGGGCTAGAACCCTCCATGCCTCCCAGGCGCCTCATGAGCAGCTTGGCACAGGGAGAGCAAGTAGCAGCTCTGCCCCATGTCTGAGAGTCTCTGGTTCAGCATACCTGGGCCAGACTGGAAAAAAAAAACTGCTGCAGGATGGGAGTTGATGATCTGGGCTGTGATAGTCTGGTCTGCTGGGTGGAGTTGTGATGAGAGGGAAGTCGGATGTGGAAAATAGCTGCCCCCCATGGAGTAGTGGGGGTTGTCTGGCTTGTTGTGAGGCTCTGCTGGGGTGGCAGGCCAGGGCTAGAACCTGCCATGCCTCCCAGGCGCCTCATGAGCGGCTGGGCACAGGGAGAGTAAGTAGCAGCTCTGCCCCATGTCTGAGTGAGAGGTTATCATGTCTGTTCCTTTTCCTCCTTTCAGCACATAGTTCTTATCCAGAGTGATCATTTCCAACTTTCTTTGTCATAGTGGTTCCTTCCCTATCCCAACTGCCTTCTCCCCAGCACTTGAAGCTGGCTTCCAACCCTGGACCAACCCTCCTTGTCCTTATTGCTACTGTCCTTGGGTATTGGTTTAATATTATGTTTTGAGGTACAGATGTCATGGAATTTGTCTTGGGGGCATCATTGCTCAGGGCTACCTCCTGACTCTGTGCTCAGGGGATCACTCCTGGCAGGGATCAGAGAACCCCACGTGATGCTGGGGAACAAACCCTGATCGGTCACATGCAAAGCAGATACCTTATCTGCTTTATTATTGCTCCAGCCCCTATAAGGTTTAGGGTTTTGCTTAACAGTTCCATTGCTTCATTTTGATAAGAAATTGCCGAATTATTCTCTTAAGGAGCTCCTGCTTTCACGTTCCACCTGCAGTGGGGAATAGATTTTTAAAACTCAGGGCACAAAAGGGAATGTTAATAAAACTGCAAGTGCATGACCAGATACAAATATGAAAATCCCCGTGAGCTCTTTCCTGATGGCTGCAATTAATGCCTGCTGACAGCTCGTGCCTGCCTTCCCATTTGGAACTGTCTTATCCAAGCGAGATATCGCAGCCACCAGTAATTTCCTTCACATGTGGCTTCTTTATTCATAGGCATACGGGCATTGCTTTAGTCTTAAGTACTTGAGTTTATGGAGACACCATTTCTCCCCACTACTGCTTTCTTTCTCCCTCCTCTTTTTGTTTTTGGGCTACATCTGGGGATGCTCAGAGGTTATGTCTGATTCTGCACTCAGAAATCACTCCTAGTGTTGTTCAGGGGACCATCTGGGATGCCAGGGATTGAACCTGGGTTGGCTGCACTCAAGGCAATTTCCCTACCTCCTGAGCTATCTCTCTGGCTTACACCTCTTTCTTTAAAGAAAATTATTATTACATTTAGGCAACTTGGCTACCATCATGTTAACATGTATGGTTTTGATATGCAAAGTAATTGGACCCACCTACCACAAATGCCTAAGACCTGATCCTGTCCCTAAGTCACCTCTGGTATTGTCTTCATTCTCCTACATTTCTCCCCTTACTTCTTGGTAACCTTGGTTCTCTCTCCCAAGATGAAGGGTTTGCCATTGTCATAATAGTTCCTTGTTTTGTCTCTCTCCACAGCACAGATGAATGAGATCAGCCAGGTTTACCCTTCTCCCTCTGACTTACTACGTTTAACACACTCCCTCCATTTCCATCCACGTTGTAGAGAACTGCATGATTTTATCATTTCTTACAGTGTCCCGTTGTGTTTTTCTACCATGACCTCAATCTATTTCTTCAGGAAGACTTTTAGGGAATTTGTTAATTCTTTCTGTTAGTCTAAGTATGAATTATCACTTGTATCACTTGTCTTCCCGTTGTTCATCAATTTGCTCGAGGGCACCAGTAACGTTTCCATTCATCCCTATCACGTGCTAGTGTAGCCCTAGGTGTATCTGCTCGCTACAGGTACCACGAAGAGCCTCAAACCATTTGTTCAGGTCATGGGAATGAGGTCAATCATTGTTACTGTTCTTGGCATATTAATTACAACACGGGTAGCTTGCCAGGCTCTGCCGTGCAGGTGGGATACTCTTGGTAGTAGGTAGGCTCTCAGTTCACTCATTTACTGATGCAAAGGGGAGATCCGGTAGCCACTCTGCCCATGTATCTGTATCTCTGGTTCAATATTTCAAACATAAATTTAAAATGTATGTTTAAATCTCACTGGATTCTTTAGGCCACATTATGAAATGTATGAAGTGGGAGGCTAGTGGAAACTCATAAATGTTTCTAAATTTCTCTTTTAAACAGTGGCAAACACACACACACAATAACAGTGAACAGGGAGGGTATTTTTCCTTAACAATCATCCCTCTCCTCCAACACAAACCAGACTGGATTATGAAAATTCTTAGTTTTTACTAATTTGGCAGGCTAACTATGAAATCTCAGTTGTAAGCTGGCATTGAGAGATCACACTTTCGAGGTCTTTTTCTTCTCCACTTAGAAAGATAAAACATCTCTGGGAATGAGAGCTCAAGTGGGCAGCTAAAGTGAAGCGAGAAAGAAAAAGACCAGGTCAGATGATCATGCTCGTAGGTGGTGTATTAAAGAGATAAATCAAGGCAGTAGACGATCCCCAACAGAAACAAACCACGAGACATGGGTCCGAGAGTTTTGATTGGGCAGTGCTAAGGGAGTGGAAGAGGGAGCCTGCGGCCAAGGTGGACGGACCTTGGCACCCACCCTGACGTTGGGGTGGGGTAGCAGTACTAGTATAAAATAACATTATTGACACTAACATAAAAAAAAATTTTTTTTAAAAAAGGGCAGCTGCACTGCAAGATAAACAAACCTCTCTGTAGGGAAGGACCCAGGAAGCAGGAGCTGGTGGGTTGGGCTTTTATTTGACTCTCAAGAGAAACAGGACATGAGGATGCTTGAGTGAGATTCCGCCCTCAGGGAAGGGACTGTTGGGGCAGTCAGAAGTGCAGAGGGCGCAGAAGACCCTGACCCACCTGGCTTCTAGTCTTCTAGTCACCTGAATGGACTGAGACACAGGAAGAGCCACTCCAGACGGAGAAAGCCCCCATGGACATCCAGTTGGGGCTGGGATTCACCTAGTCCAGGAGTGAGTTTTGTTGTTTCTTGCCCGTGTGTTTGTTTATATAGTCCTTCATATCCCACACAGGAGAACAATCATCTTGGAATTCTCTCTTACTTCCTGGCTTATTTCCTTTTGCATAATGAGCTCAAAGTTGATCTGTTTTTTTTTCCACAGCACATAATTACTTTTTTTTTTCTTTTAATGGCAGAGTAGCGTCCTGCTGAGTGTTTGGAAGCACAGAATTTGTTCTCCAGTCATCTGTCCATGGGCATAGGTGGAGTCTGTGTTTTGGCTGTTGGGAACAGGTCACCATGGAGATAGGGGTGTAAGTCCTTTCTAATTAGTGTTTTCAAGATAAATGCCTAAGAGTGGTATCACTGGATCCCATGAAATTTCCATTTTTATTAGAAAAGCAACTTCAGAAGAGATGATATCAGAGAATAATTTCCACTGTAAGGAGAGCTGAAATTAAAATTTACTCTGAGTATTAGATGGGATAAGTAAAAGTTCGCATCAGGCATGTCCCAGAGAAACAGAAGATTATCAATGAAAGAAAAAAAATACCACGTTACTCTGCTGAAGTGAAAAGATAAAGTAACTACCTGGAAACATCAAGAATGGTGTCAGATTTAGGGAAAACAATTGCTGAATCCCGTGGAATAAAATCTTCTAAAGGGTTAAGCAGAGACAACTGTTATGGTAAAATTTTATGTGCAGTTAAAAGACATTTTTCAAGGATTCTGGAAAGATGGTGCAAGAAGCAAACTATCTGAAGATCTTTTTTTGTTTTATTTAGGTTTGGGGCCACACTTAGCAGTGCACAGTATTTACGCTTGGCTCTGTGCTCAGGATCACTCCTGGTGGAGCTCTGGGACTCCATACGGTGTTGGAGAACAGACTAGTTCTGTCATGTGTAAGGCAAGAATACTCTTGCTGTGTTATCTCTCTAGTCCCTATTTAAAAACTTTTTAATTTTCATGGGGCCGGAGCGATAGCCCAGCGGGTGGGGCGTTTGCCTTGCACGGCCGGCCTGTGCCGGCCGGGTTCGATCCCGGCATCCCATATGGTCCCCGAGCACCGCCAGGAGTAATTCCTGAGTGCAGAGCCAGGAGTAACCCCTGAGCATCGCCGGGTGTGACCCAAAAAAAAAAAAAAAAACTTTTAATTTTTTTAATATATTTTATTATACCACCATGAGATAAACAATTACAAAAATGTTCATGTTTGCGTTTTGGCCATACAGTGTTCCAGCACCCATCCCTTCACCAGTACCCATTTCCCACTACCAATGTCCCCGATTCCCTCCCCTCCCCATCCTGCCTCAATGGCAGGCTCTTTATCTCTTTTCTCTCTTACTCTTTCTCTCTTCCTTCTCCTACACATTGTGGATTGCAATATATATACTTAGTGGTTATCATGTGTATCTTTTTGCCTGCATTTAATGCTTAGTTCTATGTGGTAATAGCACTAAAAACTTTTTAATTGGGGGCCGGGGATAATACAGACAGTTGGGCGTTTGTCTGGCATGTGGCCGGCCTGGGTTAGGTCTCCGGCATCCCATATGGTCCCTGGTACACTTCCAGGAGTAATTCCTGAGTGCAGAGCCAGGAGTAACTCCTGAGCATCACTAGGTGTGATCCCCCAAAAGCCAAACCCCCTTTTTAATTGAAGTGACATTGTATTGAAGCATTCTATAGACTTTCGGGTGCATTATAAATTAATGCCTAGACCAGATGGTCTCAAGCTTTCCCTTCTTCTGATCACTTGAACGGCTTTTAAAATTGGTAATGTGGGGCTGGAGAGCCTGGCAAGCTACCCGTGTTGTATTTGATATGCCAAATACCAGTAACAATTATAGACCTCATTCCCATGATCTGATGGAGTGGATTGAGGCTCTTTATGTTCCTGGAGCAAGAAGATGCCCTTGGGCTCTACTAGCATGAGAAAGGACATATGGAGATGTTACTGGGGCCCGCTCGAGCAATTCGATGATGAACGGGAAGACAGTGATACAGTGAATGTGGGACTGGAGTGATGTTGGGAACCAAGTGTGCCTTTAGCCTCCTGAGCATTGGTGAGCGAAGCCCAGGGTCTTGGAAAATTTGGTGGAGGTCCAGTAACTTGATGTAGCAAAAGCATAAGCAATAGCAGTATTCTTTTCGTTTTGTGTTTTGAGCCACATCTGGTGGTGCTCAGAGATTTCTCTTGTTTTTGTGCTCAGGGATTATTCCTAATGGGCTCAGGGGACCCTATGGGGTGCCTGGAACTGAACCTGAGCCAGCTACAGGCAAGGCAAGTGACCTCCCTGCTGTACTATTGACCAGGTCCAACGACAATACTATTGTGACAGTTTCATTTCAATGAAAAGTACCTGAAGAATCCAGTGAAGGGGATTCTAGGAAACACATTTTTTAGGCAGGGCATTAAATACCATCAAAGAATTTGGGAACTTCCATGAGAATCCTCCCCAAAAGCCTACCTCCAAGTGAAAGTATAGAATAGCTTAATGCTACGCCAACTCCGTGTCAGGAGAGGGTTACAGTCACACAAAGCCCTTGCTGGTGCAAGGAATAAAAAGGCTGCTGGAAATACACACTGGTTCAAAGATTTGAATCTACATTGAGAGATAAGGCCTATATGGAAACATCTCTAAAATAATGAAAGAAAATGTCAGATGAAAAACAAGCCCACCAATTTAGAAAACTCAGGAGAAGGTATTATTATTTTTTTTGTAATCATTTTTTAATTGATTTTTGTTAAAAGCACCATGATTTACAAAGTTGTTCATTATACAGTTGTTTCAAGCATTTAGTGTTCCAACACCACCAGTATGAAGGGGAAGATATTCTAAACAGAACTCTATTTTGTCAACAAAATAATGGCAGAAGTAATCACAGCAGACAGGTTTTAAGAGAAAAGGAATAAAGAGAGATGGGTGGGAAAGGGTGGAAATGAAGCTAGAAGATTTGAACGAAAGTGAGACAAAAGACAGCTCTCTTCTGAGTATTATGGGGAAGAGCCGGAGAGAATGGAGAACAGCGACATAAACAGAAAGAAGATTAGATTATCGCCAGGCCTTTCAAGAGCTGCACTGATGCCAGGAATAATACATTCAAAGATCCTTGAATTTTCTAAATGAGAGCCAAGGATTTTATATCCAGGCAAACTGATTTTCAAGTATAAAGAGAGAAAACGACTTTCAAGATGCAAAAGACATTGGGAACATCTTTTCCATAAGACTTTCAGAGTCTAGTTGCTCCTGCACAAGAGCTCGCAAATCCGACTTGGAAGGCAGTAGCAGAAAGACTAGCAGGGGACATTCTAACCATGGTAAGTTGAAGTCCTGATCTGCCGGAGATAGGAGGGAAGGGTGTCACATGGCAGAGCTCTGTGCTCGGGCGACTCCCACACAGTAGAAATTTTTCAAAAGAGGAAGAGGAAAATGAGATAAACAAACAAGGGAACAATTTTCTGGTTTTGGTTTGGGTTGTTTGGGGGGGACCATCCGTGGTGCCTGGGATGGAACCTGGGCCAGCCCACGAGCAAGAAGGCCTTGCTGTCCTTTCATTCTGACTCTGTAAGAGAGTAATTTTATTTTATTTATTTTTTGCTTTTTTAGGTGACACCCAGCAACACTCAGGGGTTACTCCTGGCTCTTCGCTTGGGAATTATTCCTGGCTGTACTTAGGGGACCATATGGGATGCTGGGGATTGAACCCAGGTTGGCCACGTGCAAGGCAAACATCTTATCTACTGTGCTACCGCTCCGGCACCAAGAGAGAGTCACTATCTTCTCGTTCATCATCTATTTGCTAGAGCGGGCACCAGTAACATCTCCATATGTCCTGTCTCATGCAAGTAGAACTCAAAGGCATCTGCTTGCTCCAGGAACATAAAGAGCCTCAAACCATTATATTAGGTCATGGGAATGACCTAATATAAATGTTACTGGTATTTTTTTTTATTTTTAAAGTTTTTTATCAAAAAATTTTTAATAAAATTTTTTCACTGTATCACTGTATCACTGTCTTCCCGTTCATCATCGATTTGCTCGAGCGGGCCCCAGTAACATCTCCATATGTCCTGTCTCATGCTAGTAGAGCCCAAGGCATCTGCTTGCTCCAGGAACATAAAGAGCCTCAATCCATTCTGGAATGAGGTCTATAATTGTTACTGGTATTTGGCATATATATATCAAATACAACATGGGTAGCTTGCCAGGCTCTGCCGTGTAGGTAGCATACTCTTGTAGGCATCTCTAAGTCCAGCATTTATTTTTTATTTTTTTATTTTTATTTTTTATTATTTTTTTTAATTTTTTTATTTTTACAATTACAAAGATATGTTACTGGTATTTGGCATATGAAATACTACACGAGCAGCTTGTCAGGCTTGCCGTGTGGGTGGCATACTCTTGTAGTCACCTCTGAATAAAGCATTTATTGATGCTACCATGAGATACACAATTACAAAAATGCTCATGTTTGGGTTTCGCCATACAGTGTTCCAGCACCCATCCCTCCACCAGTGCCCATTTCCCACCACCAATGTCCCCAGATTCCCTCCCTCTCCTAGCCTGCCTCCATGGCAGGCTCTTTATCTCTTTTCTCTCTTACTCTTTCTCTCAAGAGAGAGTAATTTTAAAGATGTTCTCCAGTAACTCTGTTTGTGACCACCTTGGTATTCCTATTCTGAATATACTTTTGCTTGTAAAATGAGTAAAAGCAAATGAACTTGTACATATTTTACTTTGATTATTCCCCAGGGTCCTTGTCAAGACCCTGAGGAACGGTTTGAGGCTCTTCATATTCCTGAATCAACCAGATGCCATTGGGCTACATTGGCACGTGGTAGGGTCCAATGGAAATGTTACTGGCGCCGCTTGAGCAAATCGATGAATAACGGGATTCAAGTGATCAAGTGATTCCCCATTGCTTTTATTTTTAAAGTAATCTTTGTGTAGATGTTGTTAAATCTTTAGATGTTTAAATCTTTGTTTAGAGATGTACTTATTTTCATGGGCATCAGTTTATTTACTTTTTATAATGTTTATTTTGATTCGAGGTACTACGGTTTGCAATCCTTTCATCATAGGATTTTACTTACACAGTGGCCCAACACCACATTCTCCACCAGGGTCTGTTACCCCACTGCTTTTGAGAAATTAAAGGGGTTGCAAAGAGAATGTAGAAAAAGATCCACACTGTAATTCAGAATTTAAACTTAAGACATTTACCATAGCTAGATGGTAGATAGATTGATAGTGGACACAGACGTGGAGGTAAACAGGAAGATAAGTAGCTATGAGGGAGATAGATAAAATAGACACACACACAAAGAGAGAGAGAGAGAGATCAGTGCTGGTTGGTGGGTCATAAGTAAGTTAGATCTTTCAATTGACAAGACCCAAGAGTAGCATATACAACTAAAAGATACCCGAATATTTCAGAGAAAATGATACCATGTGTAAGCACCTCAGTAAATGCTCGAGATGAGAGCCTTCTACTGAGAGTATACCACCTACATGGCAGAGCCTGGCAAGCTACCCATGTTTTATTTATTTGTTATGCCAAAAACTAATGACAATTATGGTTCTCAATTCCATGACCTGAAGAATGGTTTGAGGCTCTTCCTGTCCCTGGAGCAAGCAGATGCCCTTGGGTTACACTTGCTTGTGACAGGTTGTATAAAGATGTTACTGGTGCCCACTTGAGCAAATCGATGAACAATGGGAAGACAGTGATACAGTGTAAGCATCTGTTCTCTCAGGACCTGTGAGCAGCAGCGCAAAGGATGGATGACTTGTGTAGACATTTTCTTGGAATAAACAGCTGTGTGGAAGAGCACAGGTGGGGAAACCAGACATATAGGGGAAGGAGCCAGCTAGAGGCTAAATCTGACCCCCAAGTGAAGAGAAGAGAGAGGTAAGGTTGGATGGAAGGGCCCCAGATTGCCAATGGAGATGGTTCAGGAAACCACTGGGAAAGCTTCAGGTCAAGTTGGATGCAGGAAAAATTCTCCATCTAGGGTCCATGTTTCCCAGGAGCCAAGGGTATGACCTTAGCACAGAGGAGGGGTTGGAATTGATAGGTTTTGGGGGTGGAACTCGATAAATTGTGCTTCCTGAAATTTAAAGTCAACACGAACACCCCCCCCCACTACATACACACATACAACAGATTATTTAGTTAACTCTATAGGATAATAAGGAACCAGTTTATTGTACGTCTTTTTTATTGAACCATTGTGGGATACAGTTACAAAGCTGTTCATGATCAGGTTTCAGTTATACAATGTTCCAACACTTGTCCCGTCACCAGTGTACAATCCCCACCACCAATGTCCCCAGTTTCCATCCTGCCACCCCACCTCCTCCAGCCAGGCACTTGTAAGGAACTAGTTCTTTATTAGAGTAAACTAGTAAATAATGGGAAAGACTCAGATATCCATCTTGTTGCCTTTCCCGAGCAAACTCTACTATTGGGAGAGTCAATGACAGCTGTGTGTATGTGGGGTGGGCGGGTGGGGTAGTTAAATGAAGAAAGAAGGAGAGAGCTGGAGCATTACCACTTAACACGTCTATCAATTAAAGCTCAGAGCCGCTAACGAAGAATCTGTCAGCCACATCAGCAGAGAGCTTGACTATTATTTGCCCCCGACGACAATGAACTCAATTGCTCTGGGGATGTCGTCTTCCTCCCAAAGTAAAATTTGAATTAAATTGTTTACAGCCGGAAATCCGGAAGACAAATGAAAATATCAAATGACACCATGGGATTGCAATGGGTAATACTGAACGCCATAGGGTTGATTTCTTCAACAAAAACGTGAAAGATTAAAAACGATAGAGAGGGGCAAGAGACATATTTAAAAGAAAAACCAGACAAAGTCATAATGTGTAGGAATGCTCAGCTATGCCTCAGACTACAATTAAAAGTATTCAGGGAATTTCTGTGTAACCTTGAGTTGTAGTTACTCTCATTAGGGCTCTTGCTGACCTCAGGGGAGAACACAAGCTTTCTGGCGTTGTGCTTAATTCTGTCTGGTTTCTGAATGGGGTTAAGCAGACATTCATCATGTAATAATCCTTTGAAGGGGTCCGTTTGCCCTAAGATGTCTTATGAATTTGCATTATTATGACAAGAAAAATATAAAAACTTGATGGGGAGTCAGAGACATTTGTGCACACAGAAGTTACAGAAAAGTCACTAAAACAGACTCTAAGGATACATATCCCAAGAGTAGTGAGTGAACACAGAGGAAAGGGGCAAGAGAACAAAAAACAATGTTTGGGGTTTTGGAGTAATGATTTATTTGTGTTTTTAACAATAGAACAATATTATTGTCTTATACATGCTGCTGGGTGTTGGGGGACAGGTTTAGCTATTTTGGGAGTTTTGTTGTTTTGCCCACTCCAAGCTTAATCTACTTAAGTGAAGGTTCATTCTAATGAGACCTCTCTTCTATGTAAACACTGCTAGAGGGTGTGGCAGTTACAGAAGTCACCTTGATTGAATAACTTCTGACTTATACATCTACTAAGACTTCTATGTTTTCTAGATTGGGTACAGCTCCTCTTTATACCCACTGCACCCAGCATGGGACAGTTAGAATTTACCAGGAGACTACCACCCTGGCTACGCTGAGACTATAAGAAGACTATAGGTAGGATCATACTAGTTTGCTCTAAGCAGGCGAGTGTGACCCTTTCAGTACACAAGAACAAGATACTCAGAATCACTCTGGTGCAGATAATAATAAGAAGGACCTTGTGGGTACCATCTAGATTACATGAAGCTCATGAAGTTAAGATGTATTACTTTATATCAGCCCTCCCTCTCTCTCCAGTGTTTTACATAAGAGATAATCTCGGTAGAAAGGATTAGACCTTGGCTAACCTTTGTTTATACCTGCAATAGGGTGTGGCACTACACTCTGTTTAGAGTTCTTTGTTGACATGACTCTCCCGATTGGATTACTTTGGTGTATATAAGGGGCTGACTTGAGGCCCCTTCACTTTTCACCTTTTGGGCCTTTTAGATTTCAGCTTTTTGGCTCCTGTGGCTTTTGGCTCCTCAGCCTTTTGTTTTTTGGCTTTTGGCCTTTTGCTCTTTGGCCTTTTGCTCCTTTTTCTAGGTAAGATTCAGCTCGGGTGAGATCCTCTCTCTTTGGTGGGAGACTTAGGCTCTCTTGTATGGTCTAAGTTTGGACCAGAGCTAGAGTTTGTTCATTATATTCGATTGCTGTGGAAGAGCTTTTGTACTATTAAAAGCCTTTTGGAACTGCACCGGACTCGTGAATTTTCATCTGTTCTCCCAGCATTCTCGGAGGTAGAAGAGAACCTCTGTCCTGACACTGTCGGGGACCCCGGCGGAGTTCCCCGACAGCTGGGGTCCCTACAGGTACCCTCACTCCCTTAGGTCACAGTTCTCCTGATGTCACCTGAGGGTTTTTTCCATTGTGATCTGTCTAAATCCTTCCCTCTCTTTCCTCACCCTCCACAAATAGCTGAGCTCATCTAGTGTTTGCCATGTTTTTCTGACTCACTTCACTTACGATGCCTCCCTCCAGGTCCATCCAAGTGCAACCAATTGCAGGATTTCATTTCCCCCAGTGTGGAACAGAATTCCATTGCGTACAGAGACCACATTTCTTTACCCATTCATCTGTTGTTGAGGCACTTGGATTGTTTCCATATCTTGGCTATTAGAAATTATCCTGCAACGAACATAGGGGCGGAAATGTCTTTTGGGAAGAATGAAGAAATAATAATGATGAAATAAACTAAATGGGGCCCTACGCCAATCATATCAATAACCTTAATAGTAGATGCAAATTTGTTTTCATTTAGATAGTTCCGTGGAAGATGGGTTATAGATAGACCCAGAATCTGTCTCTCCCAGGGAAGTCCAACCACAAAACCTGATCAGAATCCCCAAGGCATCAATCTTAGATCTCTGCAAAGTCTATATCAACAGACAGATCACAGGAAATCACCAGAGGGCTGGAGAGAGTATGGGAGTGTGGCACTTGTCTTGCTCACAGCTAATCCTGGTTTGATTCACCACTTATGGTCCCCTGAGCAATGTAGGGGATCGATCACTCCTGAGCATAGAGCTGGGAATAAACTCTGAGCACTGCCAATATAGCCCTTAAGTCCCCAAAGTAAACAAAGAGGAAGCCATCAGGGTTCAAATGGCAGCAAACTGGGAGTGAGTGTCCCATGTTTTCCTCTCATAGTCCCCCATCTTAGCACAACTGAGTCAAAATACCAAAATGGTGCAGAGGGGTGTAGGCACAGAGGTTTCCGCAGAACCCGCCAACTGGGCACAGGATGCAGCAAGGAGAAATTCAGGAAGAGTGAGGAGGAGAAACCCCAGCTGCCTCTCCACGTCTCAGTTCTGAGCCTGAGTCTCCCGATAACTGTGTTCTCGTGGTACTGGAAGCCAAAGAAAGCCCCAAAGAAAATGGCAGGCACTGGGTGTGTTTGCAGGAAGACGCCTTCTTTGGGCTCCACTGTATTTACAGCTCTAAGAAGCCAGGATTAATCTTGGACTTTTTTTCCCAGTGCCCTGCTGCCTGGGTTTTGCTTTGGGCATGGTCACAAAGCTGCAATTTCTCAGAAGAACTGAAAAGAGAACCCGAGAGAGAGAGAGAGAGAGAGAGAGAGAGAGACAGACAGACAGACAGAGAGACAGAGACAGAGATAGAGAGACAGAGACAGAGTCAGAGACAGAGAGAGAGACAGAGACAGAGAGACAGAGACAGAGAGACAGAGACAGAGACAGAGAGACAGAGATAGAGAGACAGAGACAGAGTCAGAGACAGAGAGACAGAGACAGAGAGACAGAGAAAGAGAGACAGAGTCAGAGAGACAGAGAAACAGAGAGACAGAGTCAGAGAGACAGAGTCAGAGAGACAGAGAGACAGAGACAGAGAGACAGAGTCAGAGAGACAGAGAGACAGAGACAGAGAGACAGAGACAGGGAGACAGAGACAGAGAGACAGAGTCAGAGAGACAGAGAGACAGAGACAGAGAGACAGAGGCAGAGAGACAGAGTCAGAGAGACAGAGAGACAGAGTCAGAGAGACAGAGAGACAGAGATAGAGAGACAGAGATGGAGAGACAGAGACAGAGAGACAGAGTCAGAGAGACAGAGAGACAGAGATAGAGAGACAGAGACGGGAGACAGAGACAGAGAGACAGAGACAGAGAGACAGAGAGACAGAGAGACAGAGACAGAGAGACAGAGACAGAGAGACAGAGTCAGAGAGACAGAGAGACAGAGACAGAGAGACAGAGACGGAGAGACAGAGTCAGAGAGACAGAGACAGAGAGACAGAGACAGAGAGACAGAGACAGAGACAGAGAGACAGAGACAGAGAGACAGAGACAGAGACAGAGACAGAGTCAGAGAGACAGAGACAGAGAGACAGAGACAGAGACAGAGAGACAGAGTCAGAGAGACAGAGACAGAGACAGAGAGACAGAGTCAGAGAGATAGAGACAGAGGTGCTCAGAAAGTGACCCCACAGAACTTTAAGGATGTCTTGCACTTATCACTAACCCTCCCAGTAGGGTAAGTTCATGAATCTTACCCTCACTGGGAACCAAAAAAGGCTTCAAGAACTGTTAAAACCTGTGTCTGGAACTCAGCTAATCACTAGGTAGTGCCTTTCCAGGACACACTGGGAAAGCACTGAAAGACTTAGAAAATTGGTGTGGTGTTAGAATCACAGCATTCAGAAGGCTAAAACATAAATACTAGCATTTCCCATAAGATTTCACCAAGACCCCAGGGTCTTCTGGGCATAATATTCCAACGGTGCAGGGTAAAATCCAACGTGTTCAGCATGCAAAAAAATACATCCTTAAATGCCATTCGAGAAGACAATCAACAGACGCTCAATAGTGGAGTATTGGCATCACTTGACAAGTTCTTGAAGAGACTTTTGTTTCTTAAAAAAAATGCCCAGGGAACTCTTTTGTGTAGTTAATATAAAAATTCAGAAAACAAATACCAGGTATAAATAAGAGCAAATGAAAAAACTCAGTGACTGAAATGAACTTTGCTCTAATGACCCCAGAGCAGAATGGCAACGACAAAGGAAAGAATCGGTTAACTTCTAGATGGAATGATCTAAGTTATCTAATTTAAACATGCATGGGGGTGGGGAACCCAAATATAGTCTGAGCGTTCCAGAAGAACAACAACCACCAGCCCATATTTATATCATCAGCATCCAAGAGGGAGAGGAGAAAGCGTGGAGCTAAAACAAGTGATGAGCAGAAATAAAGGCTGACAATGTGCTCAGTTTGCCAAATACACACACACACAACCTCCTCTCTCTCTATCTCTCTGTCTCTCTCTGTCCATCCATCCGTCTGTCTGTCTGTCTGTCTGTTTGTCTGTCTGTCTGTCTCTTTCTCCCTCTCCCCCGCCCCCACAGATTCAATAGGTTTCAAAGAAATCCGAAATAGGACAACTTTAAAGAAATCTGTGCCCAGGTACATCATATTTAACTTCTGAAAACAGAAGACAAAGAAAATCATCTTGGAAGCAATCAGGTTTGAATGATTGTGTTATAAAGAAAGAAATATTTTTTCCATCACGGCAGATTTCTCATAGAAACCAGGATGGGATGAGGGAAGAAGGTGGGAGTCCTCACATTTATGAAAGCCAAAAAAGAAAGAATGGTGGATTTAAAATGCTATATTCAGTGAAAATATTTCCCAAGATAAAGTCATTTTCTTCCTAGAAGTGAATGATCACTTTCTGGATATAGGGCCCTTAGATTAGAGTTACTTTAGAGTTACTTTCTTGTAATGGCATGTAATAGAGTCTTTCTATTTTAGATGGCACAGTTTACCATCTGACCCTTCCAAATTAAAAAGCATAAACAAAAACAAGCTATGAGAACAAAAAAAGATTAGGCTAGCAGATTCAGATTTTTTTTTTGTGACAAAGAATCTGATCTACAATGTACATATAAAAGCAAAGAAAAACAAATGAAACACAGTGGAGAAGCAAACCCTCATATAACCCCCTGTCCTTGGACCAACTATCACTGGATATCGTTTCAACAGTGGGATTGTAATTTATCAGAGAGAGCTGACTCAGTAACTGGTGTGCTAAAGTTTCATGTCCTCACAGGGGGAAAATTGCCTTCAATCCTGCCTCAGAGCAAGCACAGTTAATTACAGATGGCTCAGAGCTCTCAGTTTCAGAGATAAAAGAATCAATATGGTAGAGGCAGAGTGATAGGACAGCATGGAGGGTACTTGCACATCGGACGCAGACAACCCAGGTTCAATCCCAGGTACCCCCACAGCGTCCCCTGAGCCCCCTCTAGGATTGATCTCTGGGGGCAGAGCAAGGAGTAAGCCCCAAGCACCACCAGGTATTCCCAAGCTAAAAAGAATTCATTGATTAATTAATTACATAATCAATCAATTAATTAACCAAGAAATCAATTAATTAAAATGTCTGGGTGTTTGGGCCACACCCAGCTGTGCTCAAGGTTTATTCCTGGCTCTGTGCTCAGGATCTCACTCCTGGCTGTGCTTGGGGGATCCTATGGGATGCCAGGGATTAAATCTAAGTTGGCTGTGTGCAAGGCAAATGCTCTGTTCTATTGCTGCTGACCCAATATAAATTTTAGAAGAAAACAGGGCTGAGGAGATAGCACAGGGTTGAGGTGCTTGTTTTGCAGGCAGCAGACCCTGCTTTGTTCTCTGACACCGAATATGGTGCCAAGCCCCACCAGCAGGTCTTTCATGAGCACAGAGGAGGGATGTATGGTCTTGAAGCAGAGCTAGATGTAGCGTTTCCACCCCAAGTCATGTGTACTGCTACATTTAAAAAATAACTGGGGAGGCTGGAGTGATAGTAGAGCAGGTAAGGCATTTGTCTTGCACATGGCCAACCCTGGTTTGATCCCTGGCACCCATATGCCCCCAAAATCTTTGCGAAGAGTCATCCCCAAGCACAGAGCAGGATTAAGTCCTGAATATTGCTGGGTGTCCCCCTCCCCAATAACTTGGGTTGGAGAGATAGCACAAAAAGGCTGGAACACTTGCCATGCATGCATTAGACCCTGAGTTTGAGCCCCCAGTACAACAGGTCTCCCCAAACACCCCAGGGTAGAGATCCAGAGAGCCCCAAGCAACACCAGGGCTGAGCAATATAATATCTCCAGTCTCCCCACCCGCCAAACACTGCTAAGGACCCCAAAAGACAATAAATGATGGAATCTAAAACAAACTTCAGCAGGGATTATAAGATTTTGATTATTAAGAAAGTAGCATTTTTGTTTGGGGGCCACACCTAGTGGTGCTCAGGGCTTACTCCTGGCTCTGTGCTCAAGGATCACAATGGGTGTAGCTTGGGGGAATCTTCGGTGGTGCCAGGGATCAAACCCGAGTTGGCCATGGGCAAGGCCAGGGCCTTCCCCAGTGTACTATAGCTCCAGCCCGGCAAGATATTTTTTTAGCTTGATCCATTTGGCTTATCTGTAATGTTTTTGATCAAGAAATCTGTGCTGCATGGACCATCTGCATCGAATAATCCGTGTTAGTCACACAAGCGAGCAGGACTCCCTGAGACGCAGGAGTGAAGGACAGCAATAACGGAATGCAGCTGTTTCCGGTGCTTGTGCACCCCTGTGTGGGCAGCACTCAGCACGCTGAAGTCAGAATTCACTCTGCATAAGAAAAGGCGAATCAGAGTCTGATTGAAGAGGGATCAATGTCGCATGTCATCGCTCTTGCTTTGCATCTCGTACTAATCACTAGTAAAGCCTGATGCTGGATCGGGCTGAGAGGCGGAAAAAGGCTGATCGATCATTTGGGTCTTCGCATTATGTATGCACTGGTTTAATTTAACCAGGCAAAGTCAATGCAATTCAAACTATTGACTGAAGGGAAAGAGAAACATAGATCATCTTAATAGAGGCTGAAAAAAATATCCTTCCCCATCCAATGGTGATCTTTCAATGGACTCAAGAAGAACAGAGTGACATTTCTTATGAAAAGGATGATGCAAGAGGCAGGAGAGATGGCACTTGTCTTGCATGCACCTGACCCAGGTTGGGTCTCTGACATCCCACATGGTCCCCAGAGCCCTGCCAGGAGTGATCCCTGAGTGCAGAGCCAGGAGTAAGACCTGAGCACCACCAGGTGAGGCCAAAAATCCAACCAAATAAAACCCTAAAATGATGGTATAAGGAATCAACATCCCTCCACCCCGCCCCTAAAACCCACGAACTATAGCTAACCTTTATTTTGGTGGTAGTGGTGGTGGTTTGGGGTCACTCCTGGTGGTGCTCAGGTTCCATATGGGGTGCCGACATCAAACCAGGGTTGGCTACATGCAAGAAAGGTATCATATCCCAGAACAATCTCTTCAGCTCCAGTAGCCAACTTTTGACTTAATTTTCATCGTGGGTCAAATTGTATCCCCCAAAGATAATGGAATCTTGACCCTGGGTACCTGTGAATGTGAATTTATTTAGAAACAGGGTTTCTGTAATGAATCAAGATCAAAAGGAGACTACTGAGAGACTAGTTTGCATTCAATATAAGCAGTCCCTTATGAAAGGGGATTTGAACACTGACTTGGGGGTGAAAACTTGCTATCAGATGCATCATTATGTTGATACGAAGGAGCTGGAAGCCAGCCAAAGCCAGGATGGCTGATCATCACCCCAGACTGTAATGTGCAGACCAGGGTCTACCCAGGATCACAGAAGGAACCCACCGACTCTTTGTTATCAAACTGGCTCCCCAGAACTCAAAGACAGTGCACTTTTGTGTTAAAAGTCACCCAGTTTTCTCTTATGCTTTGCTAAGGAAGCCCAAGGAAATAGATATTGTGGTGAATTATTGAAGGCCTTCTGTGGAGAGCAGGAACAAGATGAAATCGCATGCCATTGTTTCTACTAAATATTGAATTTGATGCTGCTGTCTAGCAAGGTTTAAAATAAGGATTGAAAAGAAAACTTTACATCTGCTTGGTTTGATGGTTGCTATGACTGAGTAATTCATTTTTAATCTGTTCACTTGAGGGCTAC